>CM075999.1:70121-96802 GCA_038087875.1 Malacoraja senta
AGGGAGACCATGTCTACTGTTGACCTTCCAGCTCAGAAACCGCACTGTGACTCTGGGTAGACACGTTCTGCCAGCTTCTGCAGGCGGATCAAGATGACCCGAGCAAAGACCTTGCTGACGATGTTGAGGAGGGAGATGCCTCTGTAGTTGTTGCAGTCGCTTCTCTCGCCCTTGTTCTTGTGGAGGGTAATGATTGTGGCAACCCTCATGTACTGCGGTATGGCTCCTTCTTGCCAGCACTGGCAGAGGACTTCATACAAAGGAAGCAGTAAGGTAGTCTTGCAATGCTTGATCAGGTCAGGGGGAATCCCGTCGCTGCCTGGGGCCTTGCCTGAGGCCAGGCTGTCAATGGCCTTGCTGAGCTCTTCTACCGTCGGCTCTGCGTCTAACTCATCCATGATCGGCAGGCACTCGATGGCATCAAGGGCTGAGGGGGACACAGTGTTCTCTCTCGAGTAGAGGTTGGAGTAGTGTTCCACCCATCTCCCCATCTGCTGGCATTCGTCTGTGATTACTTCCCCAGTAGAGGATGTGAGGGGGGCTGGACTGGTCTTAATGCCTTCTTAATGCCATCGTACATTCCCCTGATGTTCCCTGTTATGGTGGCCATCTGGATGTCCTCACTAAGCTGTGTCCTTGCTCCTGTCTGCTGAACCTTGCTCCTGGCAGCCCAGTGAATCTGCAGTATCTTCTCGTTAGCTGACCGCTTGTACTCGACTAGGGTGGCGCGCTTGGCTTCGATGATGGGAGTCATCTCGGTCGACTTGTCCTCAAACCAGTCGTGCGTCTTCGAGGTCTTCTTCCCAAAGATAGCCAAGGCTGTGCGGTGCATGGTCTCCCGCAGAGTTTCCCACTTCTCTGTTGCAGAGTCTCCAGGACATGAGGTGCCAAGTTCTCTCTCAAAAGCCTCTTCAAACTGTTGCACGAGGTCTGGACGGGGCATCTTACTGACATCGATGCGGGGTATCCCTGCTTCTTGGTGCGGTAAAACCTCTTTGGTTGCAGCCTGATCTTGCAACACACCAAGGAGTGGTCTATGTCGCAGTCCGCACTGTGGTAGGAGCGTGTGTGGAGAACGTACTTGATGGCAGCACGTCTGACTAGGATCAGATCCAGTTGATGCCAATGCCTTGAGCCTGGGTGTCTTCAGGAAACCTTGTGCTGGGGCTTTGTCTGGAAGTATGAGTTGGTGATGCACAGGACATGGTAAGTGCACAGCTCAAGCAGCCGCTGTCCGTTATCATTCATTTTGCCCACACCAAACTGCCCAAGGCCGATGGGGCTCGTCAGCCTGGGAAGGCAGTCCATCTAGGAGAGGGAAAACTCTGATTTAAAATCACCACTGCCTTGTGGCCATATCCAGTCATGGAAAAGGCTCCAGGAGTAAACCTCAAGAGAATCCGGAGTCGGAGCCCCTAAGGCAGTTCGTCGTTGTCTACAACCTCGCTCTGGCAGCTCCTGCGACGGCGCTGGTGCCAAACTGTAACGGCCCTGCTGTTCCTTTGGATTGACGCAGAGAGGGGGGACGTGCTGCATGGGCAACAGCCTGTCCTCCATATGACATCGCCCAGGCTTGCATCTGACCATACATCACCTGCAAACGTACACCTACAACCTGGAGAGGACACTCCAGCTTCGCCTGCGGCGCCGACACAACACGGGGAGCAACAGTTACCGGTTATAAGTCATCGCTAGATTGGCGTAAAGCGAGGCGCCAGGGGTTGCTCCCGACGGTGGCAGGGATTTTCGGATCTCACTGGACAGCTACCGCCCGCCTCAAGCTGGGCAGCCCCCAGCCAATAAGGTGCTGTCCCGCCACAGTCTGCTATCCTCACTGGGTTCACGGGGATTAGGAACCATCCCAACAGCAGATCGCAACCTTCGCACCTACCAACAAATACACAGCAAAAGAGACCAGCTCTAAAACTGGGAACTTGGAATATCCGGACTATGATGACTGGCCTCTCCGAAAACCTACAGGACATCAGCGATTCCAGGAAAACAGCTGTCATAAACAACGAGCTCAAGAGACTCAACGTGGACATAGCCACCCTTCAGGAAACAAGGCTGGCAGACTGGGGCACACTGAAGGAGAAGGAGTACACATTTTACTGGCAGGGGAAGGACTGTGACAAGCCCAGAGAGCACGGAGTAGGCTTCGCAGCAAGGAACAGCCTTCTGAACACGTTGGAACCAGGCAGTAATGGCTCAGAGCGACTCCTGACTCTCTGCCTCAACACCACCGCAGGCCCAGTCACACTTGTCAGCGTGTATGCCCCGACACTGTCCTCCACATCAGACACAAAGGACAAATTCTATGAGAACCTCGCATCCATCAGCAGCAGCATCCACAGCAAGGAAGAACTTGTTCTCCTGGGCGACTTCAACTTCACACTAGTTCTATATTATCCCACTTTCTCATCCACTCCTTTCGCACTAGGGACGGGATCATGACAGAACCTTCCTCGTGGCGATCCCCGGAAAACGATGACACGATGCACTCTGTGACACGTCGGGCGACCAATTCTGTCAACATGTTGGACGACGACAGAAGCCAACAGCGAGCTCTGCGTGGTCTGACATACGAGCGATCGAACATTATGGACAATTTACAAAGACCACTTAACCTACAAACCAGTACGTCTTTGAGATGTGGGAGGAAACAGAGTACCTGGAGGAAATCCACGCGGTCACAAGGAGGACATGTAAACAGCACACAGACATCAGCTGAGGTCAGGATCGAACTTGGGTCCCTGGTGCTGTGTGGTAGCAGCTCTACCCACTGCACCACTGTGCTTTGCTATAACAAAAATGGTTAAATGGCTGTTTGTAAATGCAAAATATATGGGGAGAAGGCAGGCACGGGTTATTGATTGGGGACCATGATCACAATGATCGGCGGTGCTGGCTCGAAGGGCCGAATGGCCTCCTCCTGCACCTATTTTCTACGTTTCTATGTTTCTATATTTTGGGCTGCTCAGCCAAATGACACGGCTAACCTCTGGTAGCTGGCCTAGCTCACCCACGGCGGAACTGAAGAGGGAAGCCTCCGAGCCCGGTCGCAGCTCGTCCCCAAGGACCAGGGAACCGGAGAGTGGAGGGAGACGGCGATGGTGGACGCAGGAAGAAAGGGCCGGTAAGCGGATCCGGTGTCTTCCCCTTCTGCGCCCTCAAGGTTGGCTGCGAGAGGCGTCACTGGCAATGTGACTGGGCGAGGAGAGGGACGATGGTTTGATGGGTGATCCAGATCGAGGTGATGGCTGTATTTCCTGCAGCTAAGACAACAGGCCTTTGTGGCCAGCTGCAGCTTGGACTTTGAAAGTGGTGCCAAAACCTGGCGACTCTTGAATACAATCTCAGTGGGCTATTTCTATACACTTTGTATTTAATCTGGGATTGTGATTATGTGTAGTAATCATTTATTGAACTGCAGGCAAAACTAGAATTTCACTGTACCTTGGAACATGTGATAATAAAGAACCATTGACCATTATAGTACCATTATTAGCATGGGTTTTCTCTGGGCGCTCAAGTTTCCTACCACATTCCAAAGACCTGCATGTTTGTAGGTTAATTAGCTTCTGTAAAATTGTCCCTAGTAATCGTTGGTCGGCACGGACATGGTGGCCAAAGGACCTGTTTCCATGCTGAATCTCTAAACCAAACTAAACTAAACTGAACTATTTCATACAAGAGAGACCCAAGGAACTGCAGATGCTGGAATAGAACATAGAACAGTACAGCACAGGAAGAGGCCCTTCGGCCCACATTGTCTGTGCCAAACATGATGTCAAGATCATCTATTATCTGCCTGTACGTGATCCACCTCCCTCCATTCCCTGGATGTCCATATACAGTAGCTATCCAAAAACATTTCCAAAACATCAACCTTCAGCCTCCTGCGCTCCAAGGAATAAAGTCCAATAAAGTTAGGAAACCTCTCTGCTTATTCAGTCCTCAAGACCACCTCGATTTTTATGGAGGGGGGGGGGGTTCTGGGAGGGTCTTCAAAGTCTTTTTAAAGACTTCCCTCGAAAAGAAAGCAGAATCGCAGTCCAAAGTGCCAGGGAGTCTGGCTCTCTGCTCTACTCTGATTATATGGTGTGATATTACATAACGAAGCATAGCACAAGTTGTGCTTGTAACATTGAGAGTTTTCAAAATCATGCACAAACCACATGCCGTTTCCCAAAAGAAAACCTTATTCATAAACATAATTAATGCAGCATGGCTTATATATTCTAAATATGACTTTGGCACTAATGGGTGTGTAAAGACTTCTACTGCAGCTCCTTGTAGAGTCCTGTGGGCAGTTCTGCTCTCATTAGAGGTTTGTTTTAAGAGCCAGATATAACTCCAGTTGGTTACGCTGCCACACCGGATTGATCTGTTAGCTTTTGTGTAATCAATGTGCTAGGAGATGATCTAAAACAAAACCAGGTTGCCTCGTAATGAAGGAGATAACAAAAAATGTGGACCCTCTCCATTACGGGGATGTATAGAAGGTGTTGCCTCAAAAATGCAGCCAGCACCATCATGGACGCACACAACCCTGGCCACGTTCCCATTTCACTCCTGCCATCGGGAAGCAGGAGATACAGTAGTCTGAAACCCATGTACTCCAGGTACCAGAACAGCTGCTTCCCAACAACCATCAGGCTCGGGAACATTACAGACACTAACTAACTGTGAACTATGAACCATCTTGTTTGCATTAAGGACGTTGGGCTTTTTGCACCAATATTGGGGTCTTTGAGTTATTTAATTTAATTTGTTCATCATGTTATCTGTGTGTATTGCATTTACAGGCCTGTCATTCCCGTTGCAAGTAAAGAATTCCATCGTTCCATTGTTGGAACATTTGACAATTAAACTTTTGACTCTTGGAAAGTTTGCTCTGTGTGATGGACTGGGCTACATCTGCAACTCTCTGTACTTAATATTTAAGGAAACACCAGTGCTGAGAACAGCCGCATCAACATCTGCATCGACATCCGCATCAATACTAAGCACTTTGTTTTAAGAACGGTCCCAACTTTTGGTGTAAAGTACACAAAGTTCTGGAGTAACTCAGCAGGTTAGGCAGCATCTCTGGAGAACACGGACAGTTGAACGGTTCAGGTCGAGACCCTTCTTCAGACTGATTGAGAGGCAGGACAAAGCTTGGCAGGTAGTTGGTTGACAGAGGCGAGAGAACCGTTCGACAGGCAAATGGTTGAAACAAAGGCCAGAGAACCAAAGGTTTGAATGTTGGAGATTGTGAAGCCAGGGGGAGGAGAGTACGGGGGAGGGGGGGGGGGGGGGGTTGTGTGGAGAGGAGAAATAGGTGGGGAAGGGACACTTTGTGTACTTTTGTGTATTGACCAGTTTCTGCAGTTCTTTGTTTCTCATCTTCTACTGCTTTTCGAAACAACATCAGGGACAATAAGGATGATTTAATTCCAACTTTTTAAAGCGAGGTATCCAGTAACAGTCCGCCTATCATCATGATCTCTATCTTTAGATTTTAAAATTTTAAATGTTACACTCGGGTTCGATCCTGATGATAGGTGCTGTCTGTATGGAGTTTGCACGTACTCCCTGTGACCGCATGGGTTTACTCCGGGTGCTCCGGTTTCCTCCTACATTCCAAAGACGTGCTGGTTTGTAGGTTAATTGGCTTCTGTAAATTGTCTGTAGTGAGTAGGAAAGAACTAGTCTACTGGTGATCATTGGTCGGTGTGGACTCGGTGGGCTGAAATGCCTGTTTCAATGCAATATCTCTGAACTAAACTAAAAATGCAATGTCGTGTTAGCCAAGTTAAAAGGTGCCAAAAGACTTGATGCATTTAATGTGATGACACGCAAGTACCTATAGTTTTGGAGAGCCCTGCGTTCAGTTTGCATTATTTAAGACAATTTATTTTACACTTCATGTTTGGTCGACAACAAAGTCTATATGGTATAATTGACTATTTATTGCGAAGCAACGTTTAATTTTTCCTTGAACGCATGATGCCGTAACTGACCTCACGCAGAGAAAGTAAACGCATACAGATTTGACAAATGTTTATGAATTAACATCAAAAGAATTGTTTAATCAAGGACTGAGTGTTTATGAAGTACCATAGTGATTTTTAAGAGACTTTTAGGCAGGCACATGGATATGTAGGGAATGGAGGGATATGAATCACGTGCAGGTATGTAAGAGTTGGTTCCTGGCATTATGTTCGGCACAAATATTGTGGGCTGAAGGGACTGTTCCTGTGCTATACGGCTGGATGGATGTTCCGTTGGATGTTCTATGTTCTAATATAATGAACTAATGTGCTGACCTAGACAAGGTAAACCTCATTGACTGATTAAAATTAATCTTGTATGGATTACAATCAATGCAAGTTTGTGCTGCTGTATGTTTATTATGGCAATATTTATATCTCATTTAAATTCAAAAATATTAAAATACAGAGATTGGATTTATCAGTGCATGGACTGAACATGCTTCAGAAGGAAGGAAGCAAATTAGTTTAGTTCAGTTTAGAAATACAGCTTGGAAACAGAGCCTTCGGCCCACCTTGTCCACGCCGACCATAGATCTCCCATTCACTGTTTCGATGTTATTCCCACTATGGAAACATAAACATTCGGGGCAATGTACAGAGACCAATAAGCCGATCAAACCCACGTCTCTGGGATATGGGAGGAAACCGGAGCAACCGAACCCATGCGGTCACAGGGACGACGTGCAAACTCCACACACATACAGAACCCGGGTCTCTGGCACTGTGAGATAACAGCTCTACCAACAGTGTCACTGCGCCACCCAAATCTTATTGAGCTATTCCTGATTCCTGGCTGAATCAATCAGAAGGTAAATGGGAGTACGGGTAATTGTGTGCTTTCCCCTTAGACCAGACTGGGATGTGATTCAAGGCAAAGTGGCTGACAGATAGTACACTATGTGTACTGAGTACACTTAAAACGAGGCTGCAGTCTTTTTAGGAGTTGGTTATGGGGGGAACACTTGACAGACACATGGATTAAAAAAAATATTTGTCACAGTGATTTTCAGGACGAAGATAGAATCACAGAGTGGTGAAAATAAACATTACCTGTCTAGAAACCTATCTCCAGGATGTACAGAAATCGAATAGTCAAAATGGAACTGTCATCCCCCGTGTGCGGACATGGCGCCGACGGACGAGAAGCCGAAGCAATGAAGTCAAAGCCAAAGAACCGAATGGAAACGCGGCTGAAACGCCAATAAACCGAAAGAGTACGAAGACGAAACGCCTACTAACTGAAAGGATGGGACGCCTAAATGCAAACTAACTGAAAGGGCGGGGCGCCTAAAGCCAACGAACTGACTGCCAACGAACCGAAAAGCTGCGTCGCCTAAAAGCAAACTTACCGAATGGCCGCTCTGTCAAAACGCCACCTATCCGAAAGGCATCGTCGCCTACAAGCCAACGAACTGACTGCCGCTCAACAGAAAAGTCCAATAACGGACATGGCGTTGCCGGGGGTCGGGACTTGTCAGCGAATGGTCCAGACCCCTGCGTCCATCACATCCCTGTGAAGGGATGAACATTGTCCCACACCTCTGCTCCACCCGACCCGCAGCCCGCGGAGGGTGGCCGTGGGAGAGTGGGGGCTGTCCCGAGGGATGCGCACCTTCGGCCGCTTTCAACTTGGTGCTTGGGTTCAGATTGCCCAGTCACCTATGGCTTGTGTGGGAAAAGGAACCCCCACGCTCCCGTCTCCCCCTTGGCTTCGTTGGCTTTTAGGCGTCCCGCCCTTTCGGTTAGTTTGCAATTAGTCGTCCCATCCTTTTGGTTAGTAGGCGTTTTGTCTTCGTACTCTTTCGGTTTATTGGCCTTTCGGCCTCGTTTCCATTCGGTTCTTTGGCGTCGACTTCTCGTCCGTCGGCGCCACGTCCGCACACGGATCCCCATGCACTAACACTATCCTACACATACTAGGGGCAATTTACAATTACACCAAGCCAATTAGCTTATAAACCTGTACGTCTTTGGAGTATTGAGCATGTTGACGATGGGTTTGCGTCAGCTTGAACAGAAATCCAAGTCCTCCCATGGTAAGCTGCTACTGAGTCCAAAACATCTTGAATAGAAGTAGCCATCAATCCGAGGAAGGCTGCTGGACCCGACGGCGTTTCTGGACGCGTGCTGAAGGACTGCGCAGACCAGCTGGCTGGAGTCTTTACGAGGATTTTCAACCAGTCTCTGGCCCAGTCCACTGTCCCATCCTGTCTGAAGTCCTCCACCATAGTCCCTTTGCCCAAAAAACCCCACATTTCCAGCCTCAACGACTACCGGCCAGTCACACTCACACCAGTGGTGATGAAGTGCTTTGAAAAACTGGTCCGGGGTCACATCACATCACTCCTGCCCCGAAGCTTTGACCCCCACCAGTTTGCGTATAGAGCGAATAGATCCACAGAGGACGCTGTAGCCACAGCCCTCCATGCTGCACTGTCACATCTGGAGCAGCGGGGGAGCTACGTGCGGATGCTCTTTGTGGACTACAGCTCTGCTTTTAACACCATCCTTCCCCACAAACTGGTGGACAAACTGGGGGACCTGGGACTTCCACACTCCACCTGCATGTGGATAAAGAGCTTCCTGTCGGGTCGCAGTCAGAGAGTCAGAGTGGGCCATCACACATCTACGGCCCTCAGCCTCAGTACTGGCTCTCCACAGGGCTGCGTGCTGAGCCCCCTGCTTTACACCATCTACACATATGACTGCACCCCCGCCCACCACAGTAACACCATTGTCAAATTCGCGGATGACACCACGGTGGTGGGGCTCATCTCTGGGGGGGATGAGTATGCCTACAGGGATGAGGTGGAGCAGCTGACAGGGTGGTGTGAAGAAAATAACCCGCTCCTCAACACCTCAAAGACCAAGGAGCTCATAATAGATTACAGGAAGAAGAAAACGGACATTACACCACTAATCATCAGAGGGGACTGTGTGGAGAGGGTGGCGGATTTCCGCTTCCTGGGAATCCACATTGAGGAGGACCTGACATGGAGCGTGAACACCTCTGCGCTGCTGAAAAAGGTCCAGCAGAGACTGTACTTCCTGAGGGAGCTCAGGAAGAACAACATCACCCAGAGACTGCTGCTATCCTTTTATCGGTGCTCCATAGAGAGCATCTTAACATACTGTGTATGCGTGTGGTATGCCAGCTGCACCGCGGCTAAGAGGAAAGCGCTCCAGAGGGCTATTGACAACGCCCAGAAGATTATCGGCTGCCCTCTCCTCACCTTGGAGGACCTACACAGTTCCCACTGTCTCAAAAAATCCCAGAACATCATAAAGGACATTTTCCACCCCGGTCACTCCCTGTTTGAACTGTTGCCGTCAGGCAGACGGTACAGATCAATGAGGACAAGGACAAACAGACTCAAAAACAGTTTTTATCCCACAGCAATAACTACACTTAATGTAGCCACCAAATGAGTGCAGGTGTGCTACACACCAAAGGGACTGTGAAATAGACAGAAGAATGTTTTTTTTCATGTTATTTATTTTAGTTGTTTATTTTAGACTTTTGCTTTTAGAACATGTGTGAATGGTGCACTGACTGGTTGGCATTTTTAATTTTGTTGTAATGTTTACATGTTATAATGACAATAAAGTATTCATTCATTCATTCATTCATAGCTGACAGCAGTGAAAGAGTTAGGCTCTATAATTATTCATATTAATTAATTAAATCGATCCATCAAGGCGAGACTTTGGAAAATAAGTTACAGAGCTTACATTTCACGGTGAAAGGTATATAGGTGAATTACAGAACCAAGTATTTGAACATCCTGGAAGATTTCTGGTGATGGTGGTAATCAGAAGAAAACAACATGGAGCTTTATGGTTTGTTATTTTTCATAGTACACGATGTAGGCAAGAGCAAAGTTATCTTTTGGTGAGAAAACCTATCTTTGATCGGATTTTACTGGCTTTATCTTGCACTTAACGTTATTCCATCACGTATCTGTACACTGCAAATGGCTCGATTGTAATCATATATTGTCTCTCCGCTGACTGGTTAGCACGTGACTAAAGCTATTCACTGTACCTCAGTACATGTGACGATAAACTAAACTAAAGTGGAGGAAGCAAATACGATGGCATAATTTGAGGGGCATTTTAGACTAGACTGGCAGAAGGATGGGATCCAGAGGAGGAGTGAGGCAGGTGAGAGTTTGGAAGTCAATGAAAGCAAATTCTGTCGACAGAATAGGCAGAAGCACGGCAGGGGTGAGGGAAGACTGCTGGATTAACTTGTGTTTAGATCAATGTGAGAGGGGTTTCTCAACCACATATCTACCTGTGCTGCCTCCTTCAGGTATCTTTGGATTGACCCACCGAGGTCCCGTTATTCCTCAATACTCTTTGTATTCCCAAATGATCCGATCTCTATTCCGCCACCCTATTCAGTTAAATGCTCATTGCTGAACCAATTCAACCAACTAACACATTAAGATCTGCCAGCTCCTGTAGTTTGTGGCAGATTCTGTTGGGAATATTCCTTTAATTCACACAAGCTGCACGACCCTCTTTACACAAGCATGACATCTGTTTCCAGGGCTCTCGGATGGATTAGCACAATCTGTTGATAGAAAGCACAATCAGGAGATGGAAAGGAGAAACCACCTTTAGTTTATCAGCGTTAAGATGAATGAATGATCACAACTTAAGATGCTGAATGAGAACGTTCCTGATCTTTACTCAAATTTAACAAAACATTTGTTACTTTAAACACTAGATAATCATTTCTAAGGTATAAAATGAGGTTACCTGGAGATAGACATTAATAAACAATGAATAAAAACATCCAGAAACATAGCAAAGATGAGCAGTTGTTCAGAAGGGCAGTGAAATAAACATGTTGTAGGTTTACCTTAATATATGTCATCAGGTCAAACCAGGTCAAACCAGGTCAAACCAGGACAGACTGGGATACATCGGGACAGATCAGGACAGACCGATATAGACCGGGATAGACCAGGACATTTTGGGACACATCGGAACAGATCAGGACAGATTGAGACAGATCGGGATATACTGGGACATACTGGGATACATTGGGACAGACCAGGATACATTGGGACAGACCGGGATAGACCGTGATACACTGGGACAAACTGGGGTTACACTGGGACAGAACGGGATACACTGGGATAGATCAGGTTAGTCCTGTACAGACTAGAACAGACCTGGACAGACCAGGTTACACTGAGACAGACCAGGATAGACCAGGACAGACTGGGACACATTGAGACAGACCAAGACAGAACGGGACGAACCGGGACAATTCGGACACACTTTTATATCACTTAAATCACTTAAATATATTCTCAAAGTAAGCACATCATCTTTTCAATAGTTTTTCTTTTGCAAATGATTTAACTTCCTTTGAAATCTAGAGTGTTTAACTGGTTTATGTACCGAAATGGAACAATGAGATTCTTACTCGCAGCAGCCGTTCAACAGGTTTGTTACATGGTGCTCAGTGGATAATATAACGATGAGGTTCTTACTCGCAGCAGCAGTTCCACAGGTTTGTAACATGGTGCTCAGTGGATAATATAACAAACAAACAAAAGAAATTCAGTAAATGTGCAAACTTGGCACTGGCAACACCCGAGGCCAGGATCGAACCAGGGTCTCTGGTGCTGTGAAGCAGTAGCTCTACCAGCTGCACTACTGTGCTGCTAGTAAGATTGGAAAAGAGAGGTGGGCACAGATTGGAAGCTTCCATCCCCCCTCGACGCCATCAATCTGAAGAAGATTCCCTCCCCAGATCATGTATCCACCTATCACTCACCAGACTTTGCCCTGCCCCTCTCATTTTCAGCTTTCCCCCTCCATCTCAATCAGTCTGAAGAAGGAAGGGTCAGGCAAAACCAAAATGTCGCCAGTCCTTTCCCTCCACAGATGCTGCCTGACCCCATGAGTTCCTCCAACACTTTGTTTTTTTATTGCTCTACCTTGAGACTTAACACCAGCAACACCCAGCACACTTTTAGACGATAAAATAAAAGTTTTGTTCAACATTAGCTTATCGAAAGCAGTGCTCTTTTATTGTCTGCAGAGGGGGAGTGGGATCATTTGACATGATACACGTGTCCTTAATTCCAAACCCACAGCACAAGACCACAGCCGAATCTTTCAGCCTGGCTTCAGACCAGTTTATTTCACCTTTGTTAAATGTGGAAGGGATGGCTGGTTGGAGTCTGTGTGACATTTGATTCTTTCCCCTCATCCTTTCAGATTGAAAGTTTGGGGTTTAGAAACTGTAATCCCAAACTCTTCATTTTAGAAATTCTGAAAAACTCCTAATCCTAATCCTGGATTTAAATTATGCATCAGACAAATGACTAGATTATCAGGAGGCTGTGTAGAGACCCACAAGGTTTAATTTTCTTTGAAAGCACCCAAATAGCTTGATAGCTGATCTCCTTGCAAAACTGACAAGATGCTTTCAGGATAGATTTAATTCACTAGCCTCTAATAATGGAATTTCAATCCCATATGCCTCGATTCATCTTTTATGGTTGTCCTTCTCCACGGTAATGAAAATCATCAGGCTATTTCTCTGAATGGCAGATTGTTCAGTGGTTGTTTCCTGAACATCTGAAATCAGTTAACTTCCCCTGGGTCTTAACAGGAATTGCAAAACAAATAGGAGACTACTCTTCCATCTTCCTGTGATGCAGTTTGCTTGACATTATATGAATCAGCGGTCACGGAAATGTTTAACATATTCTGTTCTAAATTACAATGAAGTCCACAAATGCCTACAAGGCAGGTGTACAGTTGTCCCAGATGATGAAGCTCATAGCCGCAACTTGAGGAAATTAATCGCGGCATTTACATTGTAGATCTATCAGAAATAATTATTCAATTGGGTTGTCACAACGCAGGAATCCCTAATTATATTAAGGCAAGGTTTGCTTATTCATCAGCCTTGGCACAGCCGAGATTAGGCTGGAACTCATTGTATAATCAATGTTCTCCCTTGTCCGATTTCACGGCCCAACTGCAGGGGAAGAGGTAGCTAATCAGACGCAGATCAGTAACATCTGATTTTCGGATAAAAAAACATTTCCAAATGGGGATGTTATTGCCATTGGAGCGTGCTTTAAGAGCATGTTGAAGTGGCGTGACACACATGAGCGTGTGCTGGTTTTGCAAGGCTCCCCAGCAGTTATATTCTATCACATACATAGGAGCATGAAGTCATCACGTATGACGGAACAAGTCATGCCACATGTAATCTGCAAGGGAGCATCAGACCATAAGACATAGGAGCAGAATTAGGCTATTCGGCCCGTTGTGGCTACTCCGCCATTCAATCCATTATTCCCTCTCAATCCAACTCTCCTGCCTTCTCCCTGTAACCTTTGATGTCCTTACTGAGAGTGAAGGTTCAGGGGAGGTTGGGGGGAGTGAGTGGGGAGAGAGGGTTGGGGTAGATGGTTGGGTGACAGAAGGAGAAGTAATGAGGTGGGAGGGGGGCATGATGGCTGTGGGTGGGGAGGAGGAGGAAAAACTAATGAAATATTACTGGGGCCGTGAGAGTAATGAATGTGTTTAGTTCAGAGATACATTGTGGAAACGGGCCCTTGGGCCCGCCGATTCCACGCCGATTAATGATCACCCGTACACTATGTCTATGTCCTACACACTAGGGGCAATTTACTGTAGCCAATTAACCTACAAACCAGCACGACTTTGGGATATAGGAGGAAACCGGAGCACTTGGCGGAAACCCAAGAGGTTACAGGGAGAACGTGCAAACTCCGCACAGACAGCAGCCATAGTCAGAATCGAACCCCAATCAGCCACATCAGGAAATCCAACCACAGATCAAACATGCCCCTCTCCAAGCAGGACAACATCAAAGCAGTATCATCATCTCTCACAGATGGAAGGATGCCAACCAGATAAGAATCTAGAGTTGCAGGGAATGGAGGAATATGGATCACATGCAGGCAGAGGAGATTCGTTTAACTTGGCATCATGTTCGGCATGGACATTGTGGGCCAAAGGGCCTGTGTTGCACTGTTCTATGCATGTTCTTATCAAGTTACAGGGCGTGCAGCAATAGATGTCCTTTGTAAACAAGAGCATTCTATTTCATTGTCATGCTGTGGGATCATTGCTGGGGACCTTGGACAGGTGAACTTCTCTTGCTACAAATGCATAATTAAACAGAGACATAAGAGATGGAGATGCTGGAATCTTGAGCAAAAATGCAAACTGCTGGAGGAACTCAGTGGGCTAGGCAGCATCCGTGGAGGGAATGGACAGATGGTCTTTCAGATGGAGAGCCATCCTCAGAATATTGTGGTGTGTTGTGTGGCCTGCTGTGTGGAGTTTGTGGGTTGTCCATTGACCGTGTGAGTTTTGACTGTGTGCTCCAGTTTCCTCCCACATTGGCCTCTGTAAATTGCCCCGTGTAGGGAGTGGATGAGAATGTAGGATAGCATAGAACTAGTGTGATCAATGGTCGGTGTGGACTCAGTGGACGAAAGGCCCTTTTTCCTTGCTGTATCTTTAAACTAAACTATCTACCCTATCTATGCCTCTCATAATTTTACATAACTTTATTATCATGTTCAGGTCATAAGTGCTGTATTAGGCCATTCGGGTCATCGAATCTACTCTACCATTCAATCATGGCTGATCTATCTTTCACTCTCCACCCTATTCTCCTGTCTTCTCCCCATAAGCTTTGACATCCCTTACTAATCAAGAATCTGACAATCTACTCCTTAAAAATAACCAATAACCCTGCCGTCTAAGGCAATGAATTCTATATTTTACTTCGGAGTCACGTGAGTGACTACGTGAAAAACCCCGCCAGTGCGCCTGCGCGTCATTACATCAGACGCCTTGACGCAGACGGACGTGAGGAGCAGAGCTCCTCCAGTGGTTTGTAGTTTTTCAACTACAAGGAAAGTAGAAACTTTTTTCATGTTTTCCAGGTCCGTTTACTGTGGGTCTATGGGGATTTTTTCCACAGACGCCATGGGAAAAAACGGACAGGGGGAAGAGGCGAGCGACACAGCCGACAGAAAGTCGGGAAAGTCGGGAGTCCGCGGTTAGAGACCAACCGCCTCTAAACCCCGGTACAGTCGCCAGCGGTGAGCATAGCGACTGTGGACCTGGGGCTGGTGAAAACACAGTCAGCGCCTGTCGGGCAAAAGACGAAGTTTAAATCCCAACGGCCCATGGAGGAGGAGTCCCAGGCAATGGAAGTAGCTCCAGGGCTAGATACTGCTTTCGAGCGTATTGCCCAAATAGAAAGCCTTTTACATAGGCTGTTGGAGCAAAGTTCACTCAGGAAGGAGTGTGCTGAAATCCAAGCTGCTGGAAGCAGCTCAACAGCTCCTGGTACAGGGCTAGATACTGGTTTCGAGCGTATTGCCCAAATAGAAAGCCTTTTACATAGGCTCTTGGAGCAAAGTTCACTCAGGAAGGAGTGTACTGAAATCCAAGCTGCTGGAAGCAGCTAAACAGCACCTGGCACAGGGCTGTTGGAATGCACCCTCAGGGATGAGGAGCGTGCTACGGGTCATGAGATTTTAGACCCCGACTCTGACGGTGAGGCTGTACAAGGCGATGAACGGCAGCTGCCAGATGTTCCACCCCTGGCAGTAGGATTCGCTGCCCCTTCAGGGTCAGGAGAGCCATTAGGAGAAGAACTGGCCTCCTTAATAAATTACTTGGTTTACCATCAGCTGGAACAGCAGGAGATGGATGAAACTGCAAGAAAGCAGGAGACCCCAAGTAACTGTGGGTTGCTGAAAGCAGCAGCAGTGAACCAAATTATCTGGAATCAGTTGCAGAGAATATTAAAGCTGCTGGGTTCTGGAATAACTGCTTTTACCAGAATAGCAGATAACAGCCAAGAGATGACGAAGTTGCATCAGGAAGCACTGGGGTTGCTATGCAGCACCCACTTCGAGATCAATTATCTGAGGAAGGTGTTATACGGCCTACTATGAATCCGAAATTCGCAGCACTCTGCAAACCAAGTAATATACAATTACCCAACTTACTCTTTGGAGAGATCTCGGGAGACGTATTAAAGAGTTGGAAGATGAAGCGAAAACAGGATTGATAAAAACATCAATGGTTGCAAAGTCTGTAAAGAGGAAGTATCCTTTCAGACGTCATACGGATCCTAGACCAGGACCAAGTCGCTCATCAATGCAGGGACGTAGCTGGCGGCCTGCAGCGGGAGTAAGAACCAGTAGTGGTGCTTCCGGGAGAATCCAGGGATCTCAGAATACTCAAATGACTCAAGAGGTAGGTGGACCTGGTTCTCATGGGAACATACTAACTGGATTAAGTCCAAACGTTGGAGGCAGATTACGTCTCTTCTATAAACATTGGATGAAGATGACTTCAGATGTGGTAATTCTGAATAATATACAAGGATTTCGAATTGAATTCAATCCAAATTATGATTTGCCTGTCCAGCATGTTCCTAGCAGAACTCTCCACTTTGCGAAGTAATGGAGGTTCAAGCTGCGCTTCAAAACCCTATATATAAAAGGTGTTATTGAAGAATCAGTCTACCAAATTCACCAATTGGGTCAAATATATTCCCTCGATCAAAAAAGGATGGAGGATGTAGGATTATTATAGACTTGACAAGTCTGAATCCTTTTGTTCAGTGTCTGTTCACTTGCAAGATATGAAGTATCTTAAATTTACATGGATGAACCAATTAGGGCAGTTCAAAGCTCTGCCTAATGGGTTAACGTTCGCTCCCAGAATATTCATAAAATTGTTAAAATCAATTCTGGTGTTGCTGAGAGCCAGGGGCATGTACTAATGGCATACCTGGATGATGTCCTGATTATAGGAAGGACAAAACAGTCAACAGAAGCATCGGTTGCAGTTATGAAATCAAACTTTTGAAAGTTTGGCGGTTTCTAAATTCATCCAAAGAAATCAAGGTTAAAAACATGTACCTCGATTGATTATTTGGGGTTCACAATTGATTCAGCCCAAATGCAAATTACTTTGCCCAGTGAAAAAAAAAAAAAAAAAAAGGGTGGAGTTGATTAAAGATTGCAGTAATCTGTTAAACGAGCAAAAACCTCTAATCAGACAGGTGGCTCGAGTACTGGGAAAATTAGTAGATTCCCAGCAGTCCAGTATGGACCATTACATTATCAACAGCTGCAGAGAATCAAAGGCACTGAGAGTAAATGCTGGTCATTTTGATAGAACCATGCAAGTAACAACAAATGCTGTTTCTAATCTGCAGTGGTGGATTCTACATGTCTCAAGCAGTTCAGGCAAAGTGCTGATTGAACAACCTTCCATGATATTACAAACTGATGCCAGTGCACTAGGATGGGGTGCAACTGACTTAACATCTAGCTGCGGAGGCAGATGGAGTCAGGAAGAGTTATTGTTACTGCAGACATGGGGAATTACCTATTTGGAGCTTTTAGGAGGTTTCTATGGACTCCAAGCTTATGGTTCTAACACAACTAAAAGAAAGGTTCAAGTTAAAATTAATAAACACAACAGCAGTTGCCTATATTAATGATATGGGTGAAATTAAGTCGGTGTCATGTGACAAAATGGTTAAATCAACTTTGGTCTTGGTGTATTGAAAAGAACATTTGGATTTCAGCTATCTATCTACCAGGTAGAATGAACACGATAGCAGACACCAGGTCACGAAAGTTCCATGATAATAAAGAATGGATGTTGTATCAAGAGGTATTCAATGATATAGTAATCAGATTTGGAATGCCCGACATCGACTTGAATCATCAGCTATCGAGGTATGTCTCATGGAAACCAGATCCAGGAGCAGTGGCGATTGATGCTTTCTCGCTACATTGGGGTGGTATGTTTTCATATATATTTCCACCTTTCTTCCTCATAAGCCAATGTTTGCTTAAAATCAGGCAAGATGCTGCTTCAAGGGTATTGGTAGTACCAGATTGGCCTACACAGCCATGGTATCCGTTGATATTAGAATTAACAACACAAATGTTGATGAAAGTCCCAAAAAGGAGTAATTTATTGCTGCACCCTGTAACAGGGTAACAACATCCATTATATGATTGTTTGGATTTGTTGATTTGCAGGTTTTAAGAATGCCTTTTGTGGGACGAGGACTGTCTGAGCGTACTGTGGACATGCTTACAGCAGCCTGGAGGAAGAGCACTCAAAAACAGTACCTGTCTTATATTAAGAAATGGGAAGAGTTCTGTGTACAAAAGAATGTGCAATAAAGTACTGCAGATATTTCAAATGTTTAGAATTTCTGTCAAAACTTTATTATGATGAAGGTCTGAGTTGTAGTGCAATTAATTCAGCCAGAAGTGCATTGTCCTCATATTTGGCTCTGGATTCAGAAAGAAACCCAATTGGGTCACACCCAATTGTTTCCAGACTAATGAAAGGAATCTTTAATTCCAAACCACCGAAACCTAGGTACATGACAATCTGGGATGTAAGTGTGGTACTGAAACTACTTCGTGAATGGTCATCAAGTGTGTCTTTACCTTTGGCCAAGCTCAGTATGAAAGTATTAATGCTTATGGCATGAGTGACAGCACAACGAGTGCAAACACTTGGAAAATTACAAATAGACAGTATGGAAGTAACTGAAGATAAGGTTACATTCTATATCTATGACCTACTAAAGCAAATTAGGCCAGGTGTGACAGGATTTAAAATTATACTAACAGTATATCCAAATGATCCTTGTCTCTGTATTGACATATTTGTTACAATACATTGAGGTCACAAAGAATTTGAGAAATACGGAAACTGGGATGTTGATCACACACAAGAAACCACACAAGAGAGTTTCAATACAGACTATTTCCAGATAGATAAAAGAAGTCTTAACAGCTGCTGGTATTAACACTTATGTTTTTACATCTCACTCGACTAGGGCAGCGGAAACGTCGGCGGACAGGGCAAAAGACGTCCCCGTCGACCATATCCTCGCAGCCGCAGGTGGTCCAATGAGTTGATGTTTCAACATTTTTACCATCGGCCTATTGTTAATGCGGGATTGTTTGCAGAAACTATTTTAAGTTCTGTGTAAATTCCTCTGGTTTAAAGGGGATCTGATTAATTTCATTATTGAAATGAATTACTGCATTTGTGGTACAAATGTTATTATGAATGCATGATTGATTATTTCTGGTTCGAGTCAATCAATGCAGTGAGAAGCCGGGATTGATCCACGGCATGAAATCACAAAGCTTTAAAATCTTCACGTAGTCACTCACGTGACTCCGAAGTAAAATAGTAAGATTAAACGAGAACTTACCTAAGTTTGAAGTTTGATCTTTATTTTATGAGGAGTTACGTAGGTGATTACGTGCCCGCCACGACCCTACCCTCTATCATAAAGGTCAGATGGAAGTTCTTGTATTACTCGTTTTATTATGAGACTATATTACTTCGGTTGTTGTTTTTTGTGATTTCACACCGCTGCTTTAAAGATTGACGCGCAGGCGCACTGGCGGGGTTCTTCACGTAATCACCTACGTAACTCCTCATAAAATAAAGATCAAACTTCAAACTTAGGTAAGTTCTCGTTTAATCTTACTATTCTACCAGGTCACCTCTCAGCCTCTTTCACTCTAGCCTGTCCAATCCTCCACCCTCCAACACACTTCTTCTGCTTCTTGCGTATGGCATGCACAGCCTAAAGTTTTCGGACAACTTGTTCTATTTGATCTTATTTGATTGTGCACGCCAGGTTGATTGCATTCGTTGAAACAGGGTGGACCACGTGAAGGTTGCAATCTCCCACCCCCTCCAACACACTCACAACTGACTGGCTTAGATAGGGCATCTTGGTTAACATGGATGAGTTGGGCCGAAGGGCCTGTTTCCATGCTGTGTGACTCTATGACTCTCAACATGTCTGACTATCCCCAAGCATGTGCTCAGGAGTGAAGCGCCGTCATGTGACAGGCGGCGTGAAATATTACGCAACGTGCACGTGGAGAATTTTACAACATTAAACATCTCCAGAATGCTCTTGAGACCTCTCCAGGAACATCTGCAGCACAGTCCCCATGTGTGAGGTCCTTATGTCTAGGAAGGAACTGCAGATGCTGGTTTACACCGAAGATAGATACAAAATGCTGGAGTAACTCAGCGGGACAAGCAGCATCTCTGGATAGAAGGAATGGATGACGTTTCGGGTCGAGACCCTTCTTCAGACTGAGAGGTCCGCATATCACTTTACCTGTTTCAATTAAACACCCAGCTTATGCTAATTAGCGTCACTCCTTCCATGCTAAGATAAGGTGAATGGACAGCGCCTTTTACCCAGAGTCGGCAAATCAAGAACAAGAGGACAAAGGTATGAGGTGAAAGTGAAAAGAGTTAATAGGGACATGAGGGGCAACTTCTTCACTCAGAGATTGGAGGGTATTTGGAATCAGCTGCCACAGGAAGTAGTTGAGGCAGGTACAAAACAGCATTTAAAAGACATTTGGACAAGTACATGGATGGGAAATGTTTAGAGGGATAGGGGCCAAACACAGGCACATGGGACTAGCGTATATGGGGCATCTTGATCAGCATGGGCGAGTTTGGCCAAAGGACCTGTTTCCGTGCTGTATGACTCCATCCCTAGAAATTCCACAGGGATTCTCGGGAGAATGATAGACAACGCTTCATGCAATGCAATGAACACGGATCTCTATTAAGCCAGCAATCGTCGAAACAGCATTGAAACAACCACAGTGATTTGTATTTAATGTGGTAAAATGTCCCAAGGCACTTTATGGGAAGGAGCTCAACCAAAATTTGGCATCAAGCCATATAAGGAAAATTAATGCAAAAAACTGGCTCAAACTAACAGGTTTTAATGAAAGTGTTAACAGAAGAGAGTGAATCGGTGAGATTTAGGGATGGAATTAAAGAATCTGGAGCTAGCTTAAGAAAATTGGAGCAAGAATAGGTCACTAAGCCTCACGAGCCAGTCTGATCGTTCAAATCATCATGGTTGATCCCCCCCCCCCCCCCCCTTCAGAAGAGGTTGGACAAACTAGGATTGTTTTCTCTGGACTGGGAGACCTGACAGAAGCATATCAAATTATGAGATGCATATTATAGGGTAGACAGAATCATTCACTCAAGGTGGAAATATTAAAGACAACAGGGCATAGGTTTAGGTTGAGATGGGCAAAGTTTAAAGAAGATGTGCAAGGCAAGTTTTATTACACAGAGGGTGGTGGGTGCCTGGAACGCACTGCCCAGGATGGTGAAGGAGGCACTTATGATGGTGGCATTTAAGAGACTTTTAGATAGGCAAAGGACACAAAATGTTCTCTGGAGAACACGGCTAGGTGACGTTTCGGGTCGGGATCTTTCTTCAGACTCAAAGCGTCACCTACCCATGTTCTCCAGAGATGTTGCCTGACCCGCTGAGTTACTCCAGCACTTTTTCCCCTTTTGCGTAAACCAGCATCTGTAGTTCCTTGTTTCTACTTTTAGTCTGGCACATGTATATATGGGAATGGAGAGAAATGGATCACATGCAGACAGAGAAGATTAGTTTAACTTGGCATCATGTCCGACATGGACATTGTGGGCTGAAGGGCGTGTTCCTGTGCTGTTTTATGTTGCTGAACCATTTAGTGCAGGAGATTTTCACTCAGTTGATGGTCGGGATTGCAGACGCGAGTACCTGCCAGCAGAGGGCTGAGGTTTCCCTCTCAGGAGTGGAGCTACTGTATGCTCAATAACATGAACTAATTGTAAACTTACAACAATGTAACTCATAACAGAAATTATTCAATGATGTACACTCTATCATTATAATGTACAACTCACTTACCAATTACCACTCTGTGTTGTAAATTGAGACCCTTATTCTTCTTCTTGCATATGACGTGCACAGCCAAAAGTTGTAAGACAACTTGTTCTATTTGATCTTATTTGATTGTGCACACCGGGTTGATTGCATTTGTCGATACAGGGCGGACCACGTGAAGGTTGTAATCTTCCACCCCAATTGAGACCCAATAATCCTTGACAAGCTGTTCATGTTCTTGGCATTTTCAACAACAGCCACTTCTCAGCCTCAAAATAACTTCTTCCTGTTTACAAACTTTTTATTTAACTAGGTGTATTTCAAACCATTCTCAATTGACTCACCAGAACTGCTGGTGTCATAGAGTCAAAACAGACATGGAAACAGGCCCTTCGGCCCAACTTGTCCATATCGTTCGAGATGTCCCACCTATACTCGTCCATTTTGAGCAAGTCCCTCTAAACCTTTTCTATCCATGTAACTGTCCAAATGTCTTTTAAATGTTGGTATAGTATCTGCCTCAACTACCTTCTCTGAAGTCTGAAGAAGGGTCTCGTCCTGAAAAGTCACCTTCAACCTTTGCCCTCTAGTTTCGGATTCCCCTTCTCCATCCAAGTAACTGCTTGAATTCTCTCTGATCCACCCCTCTCTCCTTCAGAAACCAAGTACCAGTTACCTTTCCTAGAATTGATTGCTTCAGATTGAGCCCGAAATTGTTCTCAAGATACTTCTTGTTGGCTTTGTGAAGCTGTCAATATTTGATGAATCGGTCGTTTGAAAGATACAGCATTGAAACAGGCCCTACGGCCCAACCTGTTCATGACGATCAAGGCAGCATTCTGGTTAGTCACGTTTGTCTGGATTTGCCCCATATTCCACTCAACCTTTTCTAACCATATAAATGCCCAAATGTCTTTTGAAGCTCATAAATGTATCTGCTTATGTAGCTTCAACAGGCAGCTCATTCCAGGGATGGACTACCCCTACTATATATAACATATTTTTATAGTTTTGTATTTTTAACTTGCAGTAATAAAAATAACCTTATACTTATTAAAAAATACATTTAGAAAATCCTGAGATGAAAAATGATGTTGCTATTGCGAGTCAGAAACTCTCTAGTTTCTAACCACCTTTCCCCGTTGACACAGTTGTCTTTATGACATGACTTTCTATAAAGCGAGGTTTGTTCGGGACACTACAATCGTGTTATATAAAACTATGTGAAGCTAGCGAAGAATCCGTCTGAAGAAAGGTCCTGACCCGAAACGTCGCCTGTCTGTGTTCTCCAGGGATGCTGCTTGACCTGCTGGGTTACTCCAGCACTTTTTGTGTAAACCAGCATTTGCAGTTCATTGTTTCTACAGTCAAATACTTCATTCTGCTGGACTGAGCGGCACACACAGACAAACACATGAGTTAGGAGCAACATTTGGCCACTTAATTCCTCGTCTTCTCCGCCATTCAAGGAAGATCAAGGCTGATATAATTGTTGCAACTTCAACCTGGCATCCTCTCAGGATTTCCTGTCAACGCTCACCCCATGCTAATGAAGAGTCTATCTACCTCTGTCTTAAACCATTCAAAGGCTCTGCTTCCACCGCCCTTTGAAGGAGAGAACTCCAAACACTAATGATCGCCTCATCTCAGGCACAAATAGTGGTATTCCTAGTGGTAGATTCCCCCACAAGAGGATACACCTTGTCTGCATCCACTCTGTTGAGGCTCCTCAGGGACTTCTATGTTTTTATGTATAAGTACCTTCTCAATGTCTGAACTCTAATGGATATGCACCCTACCTGTCCAACCTTTCTTCATAAGACAACCTGCCTATTGCAGGTATCAATGCAGTCAACCTTCTCTGAACACATTAACGTCCTTTCTTAAATACTTTGCATGGTGCTCCAGATAAAGTCTCAATAATCAACTCAAACTTGTTCAATTCCCACACACAACAAACTACAACATTCTGTTAGCTTTCCCATTACTTTGCAGATGAAATGAAAGGTAGTACATTTAGGTAGGTAGACATGAGTCTCATGTTTAGTTGTGATAGGTACCAACAACAGAACAAAATATCCTTACTTGCAACAGCAAAACAGGCCTGTAAACACAATGCACGCAGGTGCATATAA
The DNA here is from genome assembly GCA_038087875.1 of Malacoraja senta. Classification (NCBI taxonomy): domain Eukaryota; kingdom Metazoa; phylum Chordata; class Chondrichthyes; order Rajiformes; family Rajidae; genus Malacoraja; species Malacoraja senta. The sequence goes on from CM075999.1 coordinate 94,100, forward strand.
TTAACAAAAAATCAAAATTAATTAAATTAAAAACCACAATACTAGTGTAAATAAAGCCAGAGTCCTAGTGCATAGTGGTCCATAGTTCATAGCTGAGGTTAGCGCTTTGTTGTTCTCAAAAGCCAAATAGTTGTTGGGAAGAAACTATTCTTGAACCTGGTTGTCACAGTTTTCAGGCTTCTGTACCTTCTTCCCAATGGTAGGAATGAAATGAGAGTGTGGGCAGAGGGAAGTGATATAGTCAAAGAGGTGCAAGAACAGGATATCTATGCACATGAACCTCTCAACATTGCAAACATATGTGATCACTAAACTTTACCTAATTTCAGAACCTCCTTCAGTTTTTACAGTACTGTTCTTTTCTATCGAACATATGTTCACAGTTTACACTAAATTGGTTTTAATTCAATTTTGGCAGAAAGCTAAAGTATAGGCTTGGTGACTGGTGTGCATTGCAAAATTCATCTTGCATATTTATTTTTACAGATTTCTTTTATTTTACATTTCGGTAACTTTACACGAACTTTGATCTCCTGAATTTGTAATGTTTCCTTTAACAGGGGAAAATTTGACTTCAAGGTCAAACAAATGTCCAGGTGATATTCTAAAACAAGAACTTAAGATAAGCCCTTACAAATAACAGGAGAGTATCAAGTAACCTAAATCCCCTGTACGAGGTAATTCACGAGTTCTCCAGAGTTTTCTCCTGATTCGAACTCGGAGAATGTCCATAGCGGGTCTGTAGGAGTTCGTGGATGTCTTGTAGCGGCTCGTACGAGTAAAAAGTAAGAACAAATTTCATCACGAGTATTTATTTACTCGTGGACATTTTTTACATGGATGAAAAAACGTCACTAATTTACCAGATGTCCCGAGTACCGAGTACACATTCAATGAAGTGTATTGCAATGTGTTTCCCAGACAATGGGGCAAGACAAGGTTATTGCGGAGGGATGGGGCATGAGATGGAATAAAAATATTTATTGGGGAGGGATGGGAGGTGAAGTAGAATAATATTTATCCAGATAATAACTAGCTTACTGCTGTCCCAGAGCCTATCACTCTGATTACTGACTATCCATGGATGTAGGCAGAGCCTTTCTTTAAAGCCCATCCATAATGGCCTTGAGAAGATGCTGTTGAGACACCTTCTTGAACCACTGCAGTTCTCCTGTTGAGGGCCCACCCATAGAAATGTGAGGTCAGGAGCTCCAGGATTACACCTGTGCTGATGAGGGAAGACGATGCATTTCCAAGACCAGGCTGGTCCAGGAACAATGGGAATCATTAGATATAAAAGCTGGAAAGCGTGTACCACCAGATTCTGGAAGAGCACCTCCCCTCTTCCCCCCTTTCCACCCCCCACTCCCTCGTTAACAGGCTCCGGAATTGTACTTCCATAAGCTCGGCTACTGCTTAGAACTGGTGGGCAGTGGACTTTGTCTGTGGAACTGATACTGACAACTATATTCTGCACTCTGTATCTTCCCCTTTGCTCCACCTATTGTTCTTGAGCTTGGCCTGATTGTATTTATGTGTAGTATTAGAGTCATAGAGTTCAGTTCAGTTTCAGTTTAGTTTATTGTCACGTGTACCGAGGTACAGTGAAAAGCTTTTGTTGCGTGCCAAACAGTCAGCGGACAGACAATACATGATTACAATCTAGCCATTTACAGTGTTTGGATGCATGATAAGGGAATAACGTTTAGCACAAGGTAAAGCCAGTAAAGTCCAATCAAAAATAGTCCAAGGGTCACCAATGAGGTAGATAGTAGTTCAGGGCTGGGGAGTCACACAGCGTGGAAACAGGCCCTTCAGCCCAACTTGAGCACACCGACCAAATGACCCATCTACGCTAGTTCCACCTGTCTGCGTTTGGCCCATATCCCCCTAAACGTATCCTATCCATGTGCCTGTCCAAATGTTTCTCAAACGTTGCGATGGTGCCTGCCTCAACAACTTCTTCTGGCAGTTTGTTCCATGCACCCACCACCCTTTGTGTAAAAAACGTTACCCCTTAGGTTCCTATTAAATCTTTCCCTTCTCACCTTAAAACTATGTGCTCTAGTTCTCGTTTCCCCTACGCTGGGCAATAGATTGTGTTTATCTGATTTGTATGGATAGCATGCAACACAAAGCTTTTCACTGCACCTCGGTACACGTGTCAATGATAAACCTATACATAAACCTAAGTGTCCATGCCTTTAAAGATTATAGTTCAAGCTCTTTGAAACGCTGTCAAGGAAGCATCAGGGAGCTTCTCAGCAAGGATCATTGCTCAGCAAGGATTTTTGTAGACTCTTGGTCAAGAACATTAGCACCTGGATGCCAATCATGGCTGCAAAGTGGATGCACAAGGAACTGCAGATGCTGGAACTTTTGAGCATAAAACTAACAAATGGACGAGGCAGCATCTGTGTAGGGAATGGACAGACAATGTTTTTGAGTCTCGAAAGAAGGAGGTTCCTGACCCAAAACATCATCTGCCCATTCCCTCCACAGATGCTGCCTGACCCGATGAGTTCCTCCAGCAGTTGCCTGCAACGTGTAGGTGTAAACTTCTAAACACCACCCATAGAACATCAAAATTAGAACATTATAGCACAGTTACAGGCCTTTCAGCCCACAATGTCCATGCCAAAAGTAATGACAAAATAATCTGATCTCATATGCCTGCACGTGATCTATATTCCTCCATGGCCT
>CM075999.1:97002-138532 GCA_038087875.1 Malacoraja senta
CTGGAGGGGGGGGGGGGGGGGGGGGACAAAGACTAGAGATGAAAATGGGACAAAAGGGTGTCAGATAAGCATGAAGGTTTTTGAAATGCAGAAGATGGAGGCTCAATAGCCAGAGTAACATGCTTATATGTAAGCAGGATAATCCAACAGTTGATAGGATGATATAAAATCACTGCAGCGGATGGGCAAGGGGATATATAAATGCAATCTAATTACTCTCTCAGCATTAGCTCTAATTTAAGTCAATACCACCGTGAGAGGAGATGTGATCCGGTGGAAAGAGCTGTGTGTGTGCAAAGCTCAATTATTCCTCAATAAAAGAAGAGTTGTTTGTTTGGGTTTCTGTAATTTATGTCTCACATAATGAACATATTTTATGAAATGACACAAGATTTTGCTGCATAGAATCATTCCACTGCTCCTCAGGATTAAAGCTTTCAGTGCATGTAGGGGCTTAGCAATGACCTACATTTATAAAAGGAAACACAAGATAAAATAGCATATTAAAAAAAAAAACATGTTAGCCAACCGGGGAATTAATCTTCTAAATGTCTTCCAAGTAGTTTCTCTGGGAATAGTTGCATTAATTGCCTTGCAGTAATCCCGAGTGGGTTGGCTTATGTGTAACGTGATACATGAACTGGATTTCAATTCTCATTTGAAATGTGTCTCTGCTGTTCCAGCCGAAATACTAAATTAAGTTGGATTTATTTCCTTTTTCTCTCACGTCCTTCAGTATTCATTGATTCAATGGTATTTTATTGTCACATGTACCGTGATGCAGTGAATCGCCACGCTTCTGCTGCCATCTTCTGCTCTCCAAGTTTGTGGCACCACCCGGTGGTTAGGCCACTTATTGGGCGAACCCTCGGCCCTAGACCCAATTAGTGGCCTAACCAATGGGTGGTGCCACAAACTTGGAGAGCATAAGGTGGCAGCAGAAGCGTGGCGATTCTCTGTGTACTGACTCAGAGGTCTACTATTTTTGCACAACAATCGTTCCACTTTGTACTGATTTATGATTGTACTTGGGTATCGTGTAACTCTAGTGAATTATTTGCAAAACAAAGAATTTCACTGTGTCTCGGTACATGTGACAATAAAATACCCTTGAATCAATGAATACTGAAGGACGTGACTAGGTTTGGTGGGAAGAAGACGTCACGTGGCTTAGGGGTGTGCCCTGTTATATATATAGAACTTTGGGAGAACTCTCCCCAGTCGCGTGTGAGCTGTTCTTTGTTTATCTCAATGAAGATCACTTTGTTTAACAACACGTGTCTCACTATATTGGTGACCCCGACGATCCAAAACGGTTATTTTGGATTTGAATAATGGATGTAGCCAACACACAACCTGTAGTTTCCGTCAATCCGGCCCAGCAAAACACTGTCACTCTTAAGCTGCCCGTGTTCTGGGCATCGCAGCCCCAAGTGTGGTTTCAGCAGGCCCGAGGCCTAGTTCCACATTCACCGCATCACAGCTGATGACACCCAGTACTATTATGTGGTCGGTGCGCTGGATCAGGAGACGGCCGGTCACCCGGTCCCTTACCTATGCATGCTGCCGGCTGCGGACAAGTACGAGGGCATCAAAGCGCTTCTCCAGTGTACCTTCGGGCGCCGCGGCTCATGCACATGGGCGGGCTCGGCGATCGCAAGCCATCGGTGCTCATGAGCGAAATGCTCACTCTGATGGACGGTCATCAGCCCTGTCTCCTGTTTGAATACATCTTTCTGGAGCAGATGCCGGACGACATCCGCCTGCTCCTCGTGGGTGAGAATTTTGAAGACCCCCTGCAGCTAGCGGAGCGTGCAGATGAGCTGTGGCAGTCCAAGCAGCAGGGTGGCGGTTCACTCGATCGGGGGTCGGCAGTGCCTTGGAAGGCCCAGAGACCAGGCCCTGTATCCACCCGGAGTTCGGCTGCGCCGGTGGTCCGGGAGAAGCCAGTAAAGGGAAGTGCTGTTACTATCATTAATGCTGGGGTTTCGCGGTCCGTCAATGCCGTCTGCCCTGCTCGTTTCTGGGGAAACGCCGGGGCCGGCTGCGAGTAATCGGTGTGGCGGTCGGCCAGATACACCGCCTCTACGCTTGGGACAACGGGACAACGGTTCCTCGTTGATAGGGAGGCGGAGGTTAGCATTTTGCCCCCATCGGGGTCGACACTCGTTCCAGCGGCCTGTGGGTTGCAGGAGCCACCCTCGTCTGTGTTGGTCTGTTTGCGGGAGAAGGTGGGCAGGCTCTCTCCTGTCCCAACGTTACGCCATGGGATGGTTCGTTCCCTGCTCTCCAAGACTTTTTTTTAATCAAAAGAATTTATTCAATTATTAAAAAATAATATTTACACTACAATAAAACAAGCCAGAACCCACCACCATAATACAATACAAACAAATATCCATAATAAACTACTATACAACTATGTTCCAATCCTTATTGAGGATACATTCAACACCTGCGGAGCCTAGCGGTCCGAAACTCTGTCAGGGTGCCTGTGGACAGGGCGTATTCTCTTTCTAACCCTACCTGGGCACGGACGTAACCCCGAAAAAGGGGCAGGCAGCCGGCTCGGGTAGAGCCTTCCACCGCCTGGCGCCTTGACTAACTCCAGGACTGTTTGTATGTGTTCCTGCTCCACGACGCACACCGGTCGCCGCTGTAGCGTCCGGATGAGGGTCCTTTCCGGGTGTTGCAGCATGGACATACCATTTTTGTTTTGGACAATGGGGGGCAGCGTGAGACTGTGTCGGTGGCTCGCCTGAAGAAGGCCCATTTGGACATTAGTGAACCCGTGCAGGTGGCCCAGCCTCGTCGTCTGGGGTGCCCGTGGTCCCGGCCACTTCTGATTTCGTCTTTACCAGTTGTGTCCCCTGTGCGGGGGGATGTGTGTACGAGGTCCGGCTGCTCGTTCATCTGCCGTTTCGTTTTCATGCCTCTGGTTCTGGGGGGGGGGGGCTGTGAACCCTCTGCCCTATGACTGGCAGTGACACGTGACTAGGTTTGGCGGGAAGAAGTTGTCACGTGGCTTAGGGATGTGCCCTGTTATATATATAGAACTTTGGGAGATCCCTCCCCAGTCGCGTGTCATGCTTTTGAGTCCTCCATCGTTGCTCCGGCACTCCGTGCCGCTGAAGGCCATGTCTGATTCATACCCTTGTCCGCCCTTTGTGAGCCTCCATCGGCACCCGATCCACGCATCCATGAGGAGGAATGTCTTTAGTCAAAGGGTGGCGGATCTGTGGAATTCTTTGCTACAGAAGCTGTGGAGGCCAAGTCAATGGATATTTTTAAGGCAGAGATTGATAGATTCTTGATTAGTACTGGTGTCAGGGGTTAGAAGGTGAAGGCAGGAGAACGTGGTTAGGAGGGAGAGATAAATCAGCCATGATTGAATGGAAGAGCAGACTTGATGGGCAGAATGGTCTAATTCTTCTATCACTTATGACATTTGTTCCGGCTGCTGCAGGGCTTCCAGCAGTCCACTCTACCGACACCTCGTGTCTACCGACACCTACCGACGTGCCGCCCCCTAACACTCTGGGGGTACAGGGAATGGAGATGGCCCAGTCAGAAACATGTTTAGATGACCCACACACTATAGAATGCTGTAAAGTAATTCCCTGCAAAATAACAATGTTGCATAGTTTGGTTATGTGTCCATTGCGGCAGTGAATCAGACACATTGAAATTGCTGGTTAAAGTGTGGCATTAAATACTTGACAAAAAAAATTACAGCTGAATATTATAAATAGCAGACAAGGCCAGCAGCGAAATGAGGTGTTCAGGGGATTAGACTCGGTAATATGGATCAGCAGTTTCAAATCCTTCTTTGTGCTTTGGCTCAAAGTAAGAATTATTACCTTGAGATTTAGTCAATTCAATCTTTAGCTCAATTGGTAGTCACGTTTATTTTTGTTGCCTTCAATGCAAATATTATATCTCACTTGATTCTCATGCTTTTGCAAATGCTTAAGGATTTCTTGGAATGTATGTGGGATAGTTTTCTAAACCAACATGTAGAGGAACCAACGAGAGAGCAGGCTATTCCAGACTGGGTATTGAGTAGTGAGGAAGGGTTAGCTAGCAGTCTTGTTGTGCCTGACCCCTTGCGCAAGAGTGACCATAATATGGTTGAGTTCTTCATTAGAATGGAGAGTGACATAGTTAATTCAGAAACAAGGGTTCTGAACTTAAAGAAAGGTAACTTTGAGGGTATGAGATGTGAATTGGCCAAGATAGACTGGCAATTGATTCTTAAAGGGTTGACGGTGGATATGCAATGGAAGGCATTTAAAGACCGCATGGATGAACTACAACAATTGTTCATCCCAGTTTGGCAAAAGAATAAATCAGGGAAGGTAGTGCATCCGTGGATAACAAGGGAAATCAGGGATAGTATCAAAACAAAAGATGAAGCATACAAATTAGCCAGAAAAAGCAGCCTACCAGAGGACTGGGAGAAATTCATATTCCAGCAGGGGAGGACAAAGGGCTAAATTAGGAAAGGGAAAATAGATTATGAAAGAAAACTGGCAGGGAACATAAAAACTGACTGAGGTTAGTTAAACCTCCAGAACTGCTTTTCGAGTCCCTATCTGGTCGGAGGGGTTGCCTTCCTCCGAGCAGCGCCTTCGACCTGTCCTTGCGGCCTACCAGCAGGTCCTGGAGCGACGTTTCCCTGAGGGGACCTGGCCAGAACATCGGGTTTGGCGGCGGCGCAGAACATCGGCTTTGGCGGCGGTGCAGCGCTGGAGCGCTGTCGTGGAGTGGGCGATGCCTTTCCTGGGCCGCCGCGCTGGAACTCCAGTATGCTGGGACCGCCGATGAGAACATCGCGGAGCCGCGGTTCTGTGGAGCGGCCAGCTGCGACGCTGAACGTTACATCCCGGAGCCTGGGATCTCTCGCTGAGATCGCCAGTGTGTGGAGCTCCATCTGGCACGGTCTGTTGGCTTGGAAGCCGCGGTCTCCGGTGGGAAGGCGGCCGTTCCTGGCACCCCAAGCCGCTGGGGGTTCTCCCGACGCCGGAGCACCATCACCCGGCGAGAACATCGGGCGCCGTGGTGGCGACTGTGGAGGCCTCAATAGGCCCGACTCTGGGTGGACAAGAGGATGGGGACTGGACTTTGTGCCTTCCCCCACAGTGGGAACCACTGTGGGGGGATGTTTTTGTGTTTTTGTGTTGAACTTCTTTTTGAATACTATGTTGTATTTTTATTAGTGTGCTGCAAGGACATCCGAATTTCCCTTGAATAAGGGGATTAATAAAGTATAATCTAATCTAATCTAATCTAAAACAAATGTAGGTCCCTTGCAGTCAGAAACAGATGAATTGATCATGGGGAACAAGGACATGGCAGACCAATTGAATAACTACTTTGGTTCTGTCTTCACTAAGGAAGACTTAATTAACCTGCCGGAAATAGCAGGGGACCGGGGGTCAAATGAGCTGGAGGAACTGTGTGAAATCCAGGTTAGTCGGGAAGTGGGGTTAGGTAAATTAAATGGATTAAAGGCCGATAAATCCCCAAGGCCAGATAGGATGCATCCCAGAGTACTTAAGGAAGTAGCCCCAGAAATAGTGGATGCATTAGTGATCATTTTTCAAAACTCTTTAGATTCTGGAGTAGTTCCTGAGCATTGGAGGGTACCTAATGTAACCCCACTTTTTAAAAAGGGAGGGAGAGAGAAGACGGGGAATTACAGACCAGTTAGTCTAACATTGGTAGTGGGGAAAATGCTAGAGTCAGTTATTAAAGATGGGATAGCAGCACATTTGGAAAGTGGTGAAATCATTGGACAAAGTCAGCATGGATTTATGAAAGGTGAATCATGTCTGACAAATCTTATAGAAATTTTCGAGGATGTAACTAGTAGAGTGGATAAGGGAGAACCAGTGGATCTGTTATATCTGGACTTTCAGAAGGCCTTCGACAAGGTCCCTCATAAGAGATTAGTATGCAAACTTAAAGCACACGATATTGGGGGTTCAGTATTGATGTGGATAAAGAACTGGCTGGCAGAGAGGAAGCAAAGAGTAGGAGTAAACGGGTCCTTTTCAGAATGGCAGGCAGTGACTAGTGGAGTACCGCAAGGCTCAGTGCCTGGACCCCAGCTATTTACAATATATATTAATGATTTGGACGAGGGAATTGAATGCAACATCTCCAAGTTTGCGGATGATATGAAGCTGGGGGGCAGTGTTAGCTGTGAGGAGGATGCTAGGAGGCTGCAAGGTGACTTGGATAGGTTGGGTGAGTGGGCAAATGCATGGCAGTTGCAGTATAATGTGGATAAATGTGAGGTTATCCACTTTGGTGGCAAGAACAGGAAAATAGACTAATCTGAGGAAAGACATTCTTGCCATAGAGTGAGTACAGAGAAGGTTCACCAGACTGATTCCTGGGATGGCAGGACTTTCATATGAAGAAAGATTGGATAGACTCGGCTTGTACTCGCTGGAATTTAGAAGATTGAGGGGGGATCTTATAGAAACTTACAAAATTCTTAAGGGGTTGGACGGGCTAGATGCAAGAAGATTGTTCCCGATGTTGGGGAAGACCAGAACAAGGGGTCACAGTTTAAGGATAAGGGGGAAGTCTTTTAGGACCAAGATGAGAAAAAAAAATTCACACAGAGAGTGGTGAATCTGTGGAATTCTCTGTCACAGAAAGTAGTTGAGGCCAGTTCATTGGCTATATTTAAGAGGGAGTTAGATGTGGCCCTTGTGGCTAAAGGGATCAGGGGGTATGGAGAGAAGGCAGGTACAGGGGGATACTGAGTTGGATGATCAGCCATGATCATATTGAATAGTGGTGCAGGCTCGAAGGGCCGAATGGCCTACTCCTGCACCTATTTTCTATGTTTCTATGTTTCTATGTTAAGAAATTTGCACGGGCAAATGTCCAGAACTCTTTCAGGTATACGCACTTATATCTGACAATTATTAAAGATAACAACTCTCGCGTGGCGTAGTTGGTCGAGCCGTTACCTCACAGCGCCAGAGTTCCGGATTTGATCCTGATCTTGGGTGATGTCTGTGCACATTTTACACATTCTCCCGTGCAGGTTTCCTCCGGATGCTCCGGTGTTCTCCCACATCCCAAAGACGAGCGGGTTTGTTGGCTGATTGGCCTCTGCAAAATTGCCGCTATTGTGTAAGGATGAGTGGATGATAAATGTGGGATAACATAGAACTAGTGTGAACAGTTCAGCGTGGACCCAGTGGCCTGAATGGCCAGATTCCATGCCATATCTCTAAACCAAACCAAACCTCAAAGGTATCAGAGGATTGACTGAAAAATGAATACTAACTTAGACAATTACCTCCTTCATGCAAGTTGGAAGAATGGCACGTGATACTCCACTTGGGAAGTTAGAATCCAATAATATGAACATTGAATTGTCCCCCCCCTCTCCCTCTCTTACCCCCCCCCCACCCTGATGTGCCCTCAGTTCTTCCCATCATCAACCTGCTCTATTCCCCTCTTTCATACACATCTCCCATCCCTGAGTCCTCCATTTTCTTTTTATCCCCTCTCCGTTCCTCTCTATTTCCCTCCACCTACATCCCTCCCTCGCTTTACTTTTTACTCCTCCTCCCCTCTCGTTATCTGACATCCTTTTGTCTCTTTTTCACCGCTAACCTTTTTCAGTTCATTCACCCAATCAACCCCCTTTTGCGTGTATCCAGCTATCACTTGCCAGGCATGGTTCTGCCCCCACCTCTCTTTCCTAGCTTGGAAACATCACCTGCCCATTCCCTCCACATTTGCCGCCGACCTGCTGCATTCTTCCAGCACTTGGCGCTTTGTTCAAGGAAGACATTGAAGCAGCAATGTCATCTATTTACATTTTGCATCCGTTATTTCTCTTGCAGTTTTGATGAAAGTCCAAGAGCCCAGAAGAGCACGAGCTTTATATCAGTTATAATTATGCTGTCACATAGTGGTATATCACAGGCATTATTTTGTTCCAGGAAATAGGTTCTTGGCTGACCCGTACTTACAGCGCAAGAACTGGAACCAAGAATCAATCGCGCCTTCATCCTACCCTGATTGCTGCTTCCTGTAATTGTCAAGATTTACACTATTTACTCAGGAAAAGTCAGGAAGATTAACTTCAGCTCTTGGACAGGAGTCTTATAAACTTGGAGAGCTGTTTCAGTAATCTTGCATTTGATTCCTGGGGCTAATAAAATATTAAGTCAACTATTTAAGTTTTGATTGATTGAAAGATACAGCATGGAATCAGGCCCTTTGGCCCACCGAGTCCATGCCGACCATCGATCCGTGTGCGGACATAGCGCCGACGGACGAGAAGCCGAAGCAAAGAAGTCTAAGCCAAAGAACCGAATGGAAACGAGGCCAAAATGCCAAAAAAACGAAAGAGTACGAAGACGAAACAGCAACTAACCGAAAGGATGGGACGCCTAAATGCAAACTAACCAAAAGGGCGGGATGCCTAAAAGCCAACGAACTGAAAAGCTTCGTCGCCTAAAAGCAAACTTACCGAATCGCCGCTCTGTCGAAACAACCACCCAACATCATGTCCGTTATTGGACTTTTCTGTTGAGTGGCAATCGGTTCGTTGGCGTGTAGGCGACGCCGCCTTTCGGGTAGGTGGCATTTTGTCAGAGCGGCCATTCGGTGAGTTTGCTCTTAGGCGACGGCTTTTCGGTTCGTTGGCTTTTAGGCGTCCCGCCCTTTTGGTTAGTTTGTATTTAGGCGTCCCATCCTTTCGGTTAGTAGGTGTTTCATCTTCGTACTCTTTTGTTTTTTTGGCGTTTCGGCCTCGTTTCCATTCGGTTCTTTGGCTTTGACTTCTTTGCTTCGGCTTCTCGTCCGTCGGCGCCACGTCCGGGTACCCATCGATCATCCATTAACACAAGTTCTATGTTATCTCACTTTTATCATGCACTCCCTACACATTAGGGGCAATTTACAGAGGCCAATTAACTAATAAACCTCCATGTCTTTGGGACGTGGGATGAAACCAGAGCACACGGAAGAAACCCACGTGGCCACGTGGGGAATGTGCAATCTCCACATGGATATAACCCGAGGTCAGGGTCAAACCTGGGTCTTTGGCACTGTAAGACAGCAACACTACCAGCTGCACCTCTGTGGCCTCCTCATCTCAGTTATGGTTATGGCTCCTCATTTTGCCAGTAATATGATAAACTTGTACACATCTGGGAAACTGTTAAAACTCAAAGTGCTGAAGTAACTCAACGAGTCAGGTGGCACATGTGGAGGGAATGGACAGATGATGTTTCGGTTCAGGATCCTTCTTCAGACTGATTAGAGAAGGGAGGAGAAAACTCGAATAGAGAGGTGGGGGCAGGACAAAGCCTGGCAAGTGATAGGTGGGTACAGGTGAGCGGTGTGTTAGATCAGTAGCCAGGTGGTGTAAGTGTAACTTTCCTGCTCTGTTACGGAACCTAGTGATAGTTAAGCAAGGCATAAACATCAGAAACATTTTGGTTGAGTTATTAATGGGAGCAAGGAGGATTTTTATCTTTCTGTTTCATTTTGCAGCTTATATGTATGACCTTCATTGTAGTATTTGTCGTGTTAAACCATCTCCATCACCACACCTGAAATTGTCTATGAAGTTCTTGATTTAATCAATATTAAATCCATCTCAGAGAAAGAGGAAGTTTCACATAATCCCATCAACAAAATTAAATGGAAGGTTGTTAATTGACAATTATTATGGACAAATGCCAGGGAACGAAGGAGATTACAAAAAAATGGTTGACACTGCCCTGTCCATCTCGGGATTTGACCTCCCCACCATCGAAGGGATTTATGGGAGGCACTATCTCAAAATAGCAGCTAGCATTATCAAAGACCCACACCACCCTGGCCATGCTCTCATTTCACTCCTTCCATCAGGGAAAAAAGTATAGGAGTCTGAAAACCATGATATCCAGGTTCAAGAACAGTTACTTCCCAACATTCATCAGGCTCTTGAACAGTATAAACTATACGAACTGTCCAGGTTGCAATAAGGACTTTGTGCATTTTTACACTAATATTGGATTTAATTTATTGAACTTTTGAAAAATTATATTATCTATGAAAACTGTGTTTACAGACCTGTTATGCTGCTCTGAGTCAAGGAGATCAATTGATGACATTCACAGATTGTGCTACGTTGAAATTTGTCACTATTGAAAAATTATCTTCATAGCCCAATAAACGCCTATTGCATTTTCTCAATGAAAATCAACAAAAAAATACACTGCAGATGCTGGAAATCAGACAGTAAGAAATAGAAAAATATCAGAAACATTCAGCAGGGTAGACATCATCTGTGGGGAGAGAACCACAGAGTTGTTGTCTCAGATCTAAGGTGCTTTATCAGAGTTGGGAAAGAGGGAAAAACAAATAATTTTAAGCAGAACACCAAACATAGAACTATCCATGTAGTCCAGAGATGCTGCCTGGCCCACGGAGTTACTACAGCATTTTTTGTTGTTGTTGTAAACCAGCCTCTGCAGTTCCTTGTGTAAATATAGAACAGGACAGGGGCAGGCATCTGGCCCACAATGACTGCGCTATACATGATGCCAAGATAAACTCATTTATTTTCCCTGCATGTGGTCCATACTCCCCCCCCCCACCTAAAACCACACCCACCACCATTCCATTCCAATCCATGCGCCCGATCCAAAAACCTCTTGTCATGTCTACCACTATCGTATCTACCTCCATCACCACCCCTGACAACACTTTCCAGGTACCCACTATTATCTATAAATAAACTTGCCCCACACATCTCCTTTAAACTTTGCCCCTCCCACCATAATCTTCTAATCTTTGATATTTCCACCCCGGGGGAAAGACGTTTCTAACTGTCTATTCTATCAATGCCTCTCATAATTTTGGATTCTTCAATCGGGTCTTCCTTCAACCCTCTGTAGCAGACATAGTGGGAGCGAGAGGAATAGGGCAAAGAGAAGAGCTTGAATCGAGTGATGCCAGGGTTGCTGTGTCTTTTATGCTGTCAACTCATTACTTTAATGAGGGAGGTTCAAGAAAGGCATCATTAAATGAGGTACATCAAAACTGAAATGCAGAGCCTGCGGAGATATATATATATATATATATATATATATATATATATATATATATATATACGCAAGGTTTGGTCTGCTAATTGTAATATATTCTCATTAGAGTCAAACTTAAACTCAAAACCTACTGCAAAATGCTGCTGCTAAACAGTTGAATGAGAAGATTTTATGAGATAATTTCTGAAATGTCCATTGTACTCAAGATGTATATGTTAATAAGCAATTTCAACATCTTGCAATGCTACATACTCGTTGAGGTTAATTTACCTTACTTTTATTGTGCAATAAAGTCTGAATTGATGGACCCTTTCGCTGGGAGCAATTAAATAAATAGCCAAAAACAGTGAGTGTGCTTATGATTCATTGCTAACCAGACTTTGTCAATGACACAAAGTTTGTTAGAAGTATAGTCAGAGTCATACAGCGTAGAAACAAGGCCCTCCAGCGCAACTCGCCCACGCTGACCAAGATGTTCCATCTATGCTAGTCCCACCTGCCCACGTTTGGCCCATATCCCTCTAAACCTTTCCTATTCATGTGCCTGTCCAAGTATCTGTCAATTGCTGTTATAGTACCTGTCAGAAGGCTCAGAAATGGAAAGGACTCGAATGCAGGCTCACCGAGAAGTACTGAAGAAAACCCCAAATCCAAACACGAATGAAACCGCAAGATATAGACGTGGAACCGACAGAACTCAGAACCGCTATCGAATCGACAGAATGCAGAACTGATTAATCGGCCCCCAATTGGTGATGATCTCATGTATTTATACCAAGTGATTATGGGTCCCATGCTGCAACTGCATAGTCCAAATGTGGTCTAACGAGGGTGAAGTATAACTTCTCCATGATAGAAGTTGAACAATGATGAAAGTTGTGTCTCAGAAAATTTAGGATACCTGTTGCTTTCACCGTTGCATGATGAGTCTGACCATTCCAACGCAGATCGTTCTGTAATTTGATGCCAAGATACTTGATCTGTTTGGATTCTACCAGGGTGGCACCAAGGATATTGTATGATGGTTCGCCTGGTTTCCTCTTTCTGGTGACACGCATGGTTTCACATTTGGAAGGGTTGAACTGCATGCCTCATTGTTGTGACCACTCAACTACAGCATCGAGATATTTTTGGAGAGCATCTTTATCATCAGCTGAATTAATTGTACGGTACAGCAAACAATCATCAGCAAATAGTCTGGTCGTGCTTGTGACATTTTCATGGATGTCATTAATGTAGCAATGTTACAAAATTTTGAGATTTAAAAAATAAAGTCTGCAATTTATCCCATCAGATAAAGCATAAAAAGAAGTTTAATTTGACACTTAATTCACTTTCATATCTTCAGTATTAAAGAAGTTATGGCCATTATCATACTCAGAAATTAGCATCTAGTTCCCTATTGCTTTTCCATTGACTTAACACAAAAGCTGTGATCGAGGACAGTTAAAAGCCCATAACTTTCTTAAAAATTATGGTAACTGAAAGAAATTTTCAGGTATTATAGATTGAAGCATTCTGAAACAAATATGAAACAATCTTACTTCGAAGACATGAAAGTAAAGCATATAATTAGTTAGTTACCTAATTGTAGCTAATTACAAAATTCAATTACTAGATCTAAACATCTATCAATTTCTTAAGAATAGATTAACATTTTTAAATAGCCTAAGTGTCCAAATAACATTCACACAATAATTCACAATATAACATAATTTTTAAATCTAATTTTCATGAATTTACAGGCCAAATGGAAGGAATTGAATGTTTAATACCTGTAAATTAATGGGCATTTAATTCATCTTGCGAGTGAGAATTTCTGGAACGCGATCTTTTGGAACGTTCATTTGCGATGAATTTAACCCCGTATTGGCATGAAAAATACTGCCGTTAATTCGGGGAATAAAATCACCGTGTCGCATGACAAAATGTGAATTAAAGGCTTCTTAAGAAGCACTTTTATACATTTAAAGAAAGCACTTTCGTTTACCTGTCCATTGTGTGAAATCCGTCCCCGTTATTGGCGTTGACGCTTCAGGAGCTGCTTTTAAAACTACTATAGCGCTGACATTGACGATTTAATAAATAAAAAAAATTCACAAATCGCCGGTAGGAACGATTTTGTCAGCGAAGGTTTGTACTCCAACAAAATATTTCCAGGACAAGGGAGGAGAAACCGCGTTTTAACCCCGCCCCCCCCTTAAAGGCGCCAAAATCGCGCACACGGCCAGTGGCAGAATTACAGCGCGACTGAAGGTAAGTTTTGTAACATACCTAATTAATGTAAAGCAAAAATAAATGTGGGCCAAGTACTGTGCCCTGAGGTGTACCACTCAACACTGGACGCCAATCAGAGCTTTTTCCATTCACACACACACGCTGAAGACGTTTTGTCAGAAAACTGGAAATCCATCGTTTTGTGTTGAATCGAACACCATAGAAGTCAAGCTTCCGATGTAGTCTCTGGTGTGGGATGACATCAAATGCTTTCGAAAAGTCTAGCACTACTAAATCTGTGTTGACATTGCTATCAAGTTTCTTGGCCAGGTCATTTGTCGTCAGGATAAGCTGAGACTCGCATGATCTATGCCTCCTAAATGCATGTTGGTTGTCATCAATAATGTTATGTTTGCTAAGGTGTCTCATCAGATTACTATCGATTAAATGCTCCAGCAGTTTGCAGCAAGTACTTGTTAATGAAACAGGACGATAATTTGCCGGGTTAGTGGTTGAACCCTTCTTAAAGAGGAGAGTGATGTTAGCCTCCCTCCAATCCAGCGGGACATCACCTGAGTCAAGCGACTGTTGGAAAATGAACTGCAAAACAGGAGCCAGTTCTTCGGCTGCGATCTTGAGGGCTTGATTCTGTATCTGATCTGGTCCAATAGCTTTTGTTGTAATGATGTTGAGCAATAAATTCTTGACACCTTCAACCTCAATTTTAATAGCAGGCATATCAGCATACGGGCTGGGCGGTAGATCTGGAAATGATGAAGGCTCCGTATCTTCCCGGGTGAAAACGTGTTGAAATTGGTTTGCAGGAGCTTCTGCTTTCGCCTGGTCATCAGTGATCAGACAGTTGTTCACTTTAAGCATTTGGACACCAGTGTTGTCTGTCCATCTATATTTCACATATCTCCAAAAAGTGATAGATTAGGGGAGCAGATTAAATGCAGGTGTAACTCCTAATAGCTCAGAGGAGGAGTGTGGAAAGAGTCTCAAGTGTCTGGAGGCATGGCAAGTGTGACAGTAACTGCCTCAACTACCTCCTCTGGCAGCACATTCCAAATATCCAACACTCTGTGTGAAAATGTTGCCCCTCAGGTTCCTACTAACATTCCCTCTCACCTTAAACCTATGCCCTTCGGTTCTAGATTCCGCTACTCTCGGTTAAAGACTGTGCATTTGCCCTATTTATTACCCTCATGATTTTGTGCACCTCTATAAGATCACCCCTCATCCTCTTGCGCTCCAAGGAATAAGGTCCTAGCCTGCTCAATCTCTCCCTATAGCTCAGGCCGTCCAGACCTGACAAACTAATACAATTTCTACATGTTTACAACAACGATTTCAGCTTTTATCCAGAGCTAATTTGGTGATTCATTCACCGGATCTTTCTTCCTTGGATATGAGATGAGTCAAGAGTGTGAAGTGCTTAGTTGTCATATGCACCAGATATGAAACGAAATAATAACATTCTGACTTGCTGCTGCTTTACAGGAACATTAGATGCAACAAAATAAAAAATGAAACAAATAAATAAACGATTAGTTTTTCTTAGTAAACCAGATAGTGATGTTGTGATTAATACTGGTGTCAGGGGTTATGGGAAGAAGGCAGGAGAATAGGGTTAGGAAGGAGAGATAGATCAGCCATGATTGAATGATGGAGTAGACTTGATGGGCCGAATGGCCTAATTCTGCTCCTATCACTTATGAATAGTGCAAAAGGCAAAATATGTAGAACAATCATTGCAGAGCAAAGTCTGCAGTGGTTTGCTGTACGTGTTGTGCAGGGTGGTTCAAGAACTTGATAGTTGTTGGGAAGAAACTGTTCTTGAACCTGGAGTTCACAGTTCTCAGGCTCCTGTACCTTCTTCCCAATGGCAGCAGTGAGATGAGAGCTGATGTTTCCCCTTAAATACATTAGTCCTATTTGCCGCAATCCAACCCGAGTAAAAATGTTTGCTGTTATTTGATGTGAGGGTCAGAAAATTAATCTGTTGTGCTAAAGTCTGGTGTAACATCAATTTATTAAAGAAATCAGTAAAGCTCCAGAGAGCACTTCCTGAACTGAGCAATTATACCTGTAATGAGAAAGTAATAGCACATGTATTTTCAGAAGGATTTACAGATAATTGACTTCCTCTGGTACTTTCTAAATAATTTAATTTTACTATTCTTATTTAATCCAGGATCAACAGATATTGTACGGCATTGTTCTCTATAACAATATTAAAACAAGGAGCAGGAATCTGCTGTGTTCCTGAAGCATTTACTATATTTGAATTGGGGAATGAATTCTAATGAAATGTATAAATGTGCAAGAAGGAACTGCAGCTGCTGGTTTGTACCGAAGATAGTCACAAAATGCTGGAGTAACTCAGCGGGTCAGGCAGCATCTCTGGAGAAAAGGAATAGGTGAAGTTTCGGATTGAGACCCTTCATCAGACTGGGAGTTAGGGATGGGGAACCTAGAGGTATTGGAAGGTACAGAACAAAACAGAGCCTGCATAGATGACTTGGGAATCGTGGAGCCCACAATGGTCCATTGTTGGCTGGGGACGAGGTGACAACGAAGAAATACAGACGGTGAAATTAGCAAGGTGACTAAGGTGGGGAAGGACCAGAGAGGGAGGGAATGCAAGGGTTACTTGAAGTTAGAGAAATCTATATTCATGCCATTGGGTTGTAAGCTGCCCAAGTGAAATATGAGGTACTGTTCCTCCAATTTGCATGTGACCTCACCCTGACTCTGGAGGAGGCCCAGGACAGAAAGGTCAGTATGGGAATGGGAAGGAGAGTTAATAGTCCTCCTTGGCCTCTGCGATCTCGCGGTTGCCAAACATTTTAACTCCCCTGTGTTACTCCAGCATTTTGTGTCTATCT
The DNA here is from genome assembly GCA_038087875.1 of Malacoraja senta. Taxonomy (NCBI): domain Eukaryota; kingdom Metazoa; phylum Chordata; class Chondrichthyes; order Rajiformes; family Rajidae; genus Malacoraja; species Malacoraja senta. The sequence goes on from CM075999.1 coordinate 113,189, forward strand.
TTATTGAAATGAAATTCTATATTGATCAGTCTCCAAAGACTCCAAAGTTTTAAAATATGTTTTTCTTCTTCCCTCAATAAAAGAGGGAGACAAGGAGACAAAAATAATTAATCTCTAGGCCAGTTAGACAAACATCTGCCATGGCAACATGCAAGAATTCATATTATAAGAAGGGAATAGTGTCAATGTGGTTTTATGAAAGAGATATCGTGATTAATACATTTTCCAGAGTTTATTTGAAGATATCGCAACAGATACATAGAACATAGAATATAGAATATAGAACAGTACAATACAGGAATAGATCTGTTTCCATGCTGCATGCTCAATATTCTCAATATCCAGATCAAACAATGTTTTTAATAAAATTAGTGACTGAGTTACCACTGCTGCCCAGCATAGAGAATCCCAAAGATTCGCCAGGCTATGAGTGAAGAAATTTCTCCTAATTTCAGTCCTAAACTCTCGATCTGAGACTGCAACCCTGGATGTGGATCTTCACCCAAGGGCATAGAAACAGGCCCTTCGACCCAACTTACCCATACCAACCAACATGTCCCATCTACACTAGTCCCACCTGCCTGCATTTGGCCCATATCCCTCTAAACCATATCCCCTCTATGTACCTGTCTAAATGTTTCTTGAACGGAGTGATTAGTACCTGCCTCAACTACCTCCTATGATAACTCATTCCATACACCTACCACCCTTTATGTAAAAAAATGCCCCTCCAGTTCCTATTAAATCTTTCTTCCCCTCACCTTAAACCTATGTCCTCTGATTCTCCATCCTTCTACTCTGGGTAAAAGACAGTGCATTTACCTTATCTATTCCTCTCATGATCATATACCCCTCTATAGAATCATCCTTCATCCTCCTGCATACCATGGAATAAAGTCCTGACCTGGTCTCTCCCTCTCTACCTCTCCATGTAACAAACCCATCAACCCAGCAACCAGTTCTTGGCACTCTCTCCATGACAAGTGTACCCTGTTTTTAAAATTCAAAAATAAACTTTATGTGCAGTGAAAGATATATACAAATCAAAAGCATGCAAATCTCTTCTTGCAATCTGAGTGTGTCTACACGTTCTATATTGCTAGTGTTATACCCAGTAGAGTTTGCAACACCCTTTTTGTACACATCACATCTTTGCCCATTGGACTCAGGTGACCAAGATGCCCCACCTACACTAGTCCTAACCTGCCCACGAATAGCCCATATCCCTCATAACCTTTCCTAACCATGTATCTGTCCAAATGTTAAACAATTTAGAAAAAAGATTCCATTACTGTTAATATATTTGGTTGCCAATTTTTTTTTTGAGATGATGGATTATGTATCTTATAGAAATAAATGGATTATCTTCAGCGGTGGAACAATCCAATCATGTCTCCATTTCCCTGCATCGGTTTGCATTCCCATGGTCAGTTAGACTATGAACAAATCTGCTTGAATTTTAGGCCAAACAAATAGACAGTAAGACATAGAAGCAGAATTGGGCCATTCAGTTCACCGAGCCTGCTCTGCCATTCGATCAAGGCTGATCTGTTTTACTCTCTCAAATGAACTATCGCTGACTTTCAAAGAATTACATACAAGGTTTGAATTGCACAGTTTTAATGATTTCATTTCTGCTTTAGCTAGCAACTATAATGTTACCCTGAACGAATAATAGACCAACTCCAATGATTATAGCAGGTAGGAAATGTTATCATGCACGCTTAATGTAAATGTCAGATTATAATTATTAATCACAGTTATGCACAATACAGTACGGTTATCTTTCAGGCAAGTTTCCGATTCTTAATAGTACTATCTATCACGGTTTTCCGATTTAAAATGATCAAATTGGAGAAAACCAGACAGTCCATTGATCCTAGAGTAGATTAAATGAACAGATATTACTGTATCAGGATGCAAGACCAGTTCATTGCTCTTAGAAATTATGGTTACACTCTTGACGTGCTTTTAACTTTCCAACATTCCCTGGAGTCAGGGAGGATTCCATTACATTGACCAAGAGCGAATGTAACTATTTTATTCAACAAAGGAGGGAGGCAGAATGCAAGAAACTGTAGACTAGTTAGCCTAACAGGAAAAAATTGGAATCTTATATTACAAAATTAAAAACTAAATAGTGGGGGAGAGGGATTGACAAATTGGGAGTATAAAGATGGAGTTGAAGGGGAAGTGACTACAGGATGAATTACAAAAGATTCTCGAATTAATGGGAAGGAAAGCTCGAGAAGGAACAATAGAGTAAGGTCAGGGCCAATTGCGAGCGGTGCGAGGGGGAAAGTGAATACGGAGGTCAAAGTGCTGTATATGAATGCGCGAAGTATAAGGAATAAAGTGGACGAGCTTGAGGCTCAGTTAGAAACTGACAAGATTCAATTAAAAATTTTACATAGATTATACTATTCAAAAGCTAAATTAAGTAAATTTTACCCAAATACCTCTGCTATCTGTGATAAATGCCTAATCCAAGAATCAACTATAGCACATTCTTTTGTTTTTTGTATAAAAATTCAAAAATTTTGGAATGGAATTTTTGAAATTTTCACTAAATTATTTAAAATAAAACTGAAACCGAATGCAGAATTGATTATTTTTGGAACAATAGCAGCAAGTTTGGAGCTGACTTCGTTTCAAAGGAGTTTTCTTAATTATGGCTTAATAACGGCAAAAAAACTGATACTGATATTTTGGAAAAATGCTCCTACGCCAACAATAAAAATGTGGACTTCTAATATGTCGGAATTGTTACACCTAGAAGATATGAGATTCCTCCTAGCAGGTAAACAAGACCAATTCCAAAACATTGGGTCTCCGTATATCGACTTATTACAAACATAGGGTGCAACAAAATGTTGATAATAAATGGTTTTAGGACCTGGCGAGGGGTGAGTAAAGATAAGAAGTAGGTACATCCCTCTCATATTGCCCAATCTTACTTTCTTTTTTCTTTTTTCTTTTTCCTCCTTTTGGTTTTTTTCTTTTCTTTTTTTAACTATTTCTTGTGGTTTAGGTTCATACGGGTGTTCCTGGACCACTCTTTCATTCACTCACTGACTATCTTTACTAACTCTTTCTATCCTTTTTTCCTATTAAAGTTTAAAATAAGAAGTGGTATTAGAACTGTATAAACTTACGTTATTGCAGATTACTGTAATGTAAAATACTTCTAATAAAAAAATTAAAAAAAATAAAAAAATAAACTGGCAAGTATGATGTTGTGGGAATTACTGAGACGTGGCTGCAAGAGGGCCAGGGCTGGGAACTGAATATTCAAGGGTATACCTCCTATCAAAAAGACAGACAGGGGGGCAGAGGGGGTGGGGTTGCCCTGTTGGTGAGGAATGAAATTCAGTCCCTTGCAAGGGGTGACATTGAAACAGGAGATGTGGAGTCAGTATGCATAGAACTAAGGAATTTGTAAGGGTAAAAAGACCCTAATGGGACTAATCTACAGGCCCCCAAACAGTAGCCTAGACATAGGGCCCAAGTTAAATCAGGAGTTAAAATTGGCATGTAGCAAAAGTAATGCTGTGGTTGTTATGGGAGATTTCAACATGCAGGTAGACTGGGAAAATCAGGTTGGTACTGGACCCCAAGAAAGGGACTTTGTAGAGTGCCATCGTGATGGATTCTTAGAACAGCTTGTATTGGAGCCTACCAGGGAGAAGGCAATTCTGGATTTAGTGTTATGTAATAAACCGGATTTGATAAAGGACCTCGAGGTTAATGAGGCATTAGGAGGTCGTGACCATAACGTGGTCAGCTTTAATCTACAATTGGAGAGGGAGAAGGGTAGATCGGAGTTGTCAGTGTTACAGTTGAATAAAGGGGACTATGGGGCCATGAAGGAGGAGCTGGCCAAAGTTGACTGGAAAGATACACTAGCAGGGAAGACAGTGGAACAAAAATATCAGGTATTTCTAGGAATAATACAGAAGGTGCAGGATCAGTTCATTCCTAGGAGGAAGAAAGATTCCAAGGGGAGAAAGGGGCGACCATGGCTGACAAAGGATGTCAGGGACAGTATAAAAATTAAAGCCAAGAAGTACAACGTAGCAAAGATGAGCGGGAAGCAAGAGGATTGGGTAATGTTTAAAGAACAACAGAAGATAACCAAAAAGACAATACAGGGAGAAAAGATGAGGTACGAAGGTAACCTAGCCAAGAATATAAAGCAGGATAGTCTGGGTGCTTTCAAGAGAGAGCTAGATAGGGCTCTTAAAAATAGCAGAGTCAGGGGATATGGGGAGAAGGCAGGAACGGGGTACTGATTAGGGATGATCAGCCATGATCACATTGAATGGTGGTGCTGGCTCGAAGGGCCGAATGGCCTACTCCTGCACCTATTGTCTATTGTCTAAAGCAGCTGGTTGTGCTGCTGCCTCACAGTGCCAGAGACCCAGTTTTGATGCTGACCTCGATGCTGACCTTGGGTGCTGTCTGTGTGGTGTTTGCATGTTCTCCCAATCCATTGGACCTGGGTCTGCCTCTGTCAGGAAGAGTGCGGTGGATGCCTGTATACAAGTGTCCCCATGTTAAAAGAGGTCATGCATAGGCATTCACTTGCAGGGACATCACCTGCACATAAAGTGATAGAGTTATACAGCACAGAAACAACTTCGGCCCAACTTGTCCATGCTAAACAAGTTGCTCTCTCTAAGGTAGACCCATTTGCCTACAAGTCTGTGGCTCCAGCATCTGTCTCTTCAACCATCTCAACGGACCCACCAGGAGGACAATCATTCTTGCCTGAGTGATCGCTGATCGGGATAACATTGTCCCGCAAAGGTAAGCTTCAAAGGACTCTCAGCCTCAGTGTACACAACATTCTCAACATGTCTCCTGTGGGCCAAGCAGATGGGTTGGCCTTTCCAAAGGGGAAACTGCTCTGATACATCTGGAAGAGAAACAGCTGCAGATGCAAGAACTCCAGCGTGCATGATGCCAGGGCAGAGAAGAGTAATGCCTTCGCTGTTAACTCATTAACAAAGCTGTATTTCTTTGTCGTGAATGCTGTCTTTCACGTTCCATTTGGACCAGTTTAGGAACCAACATAGATTTCAGTCGCACTTGCATGAGTGAAATCCAGGAGAGTCCATGGGTTTGGAACGTTAATAGCTTTAGCGGCAGCGCAGCTCTGAGGTACCATCGTGGAGCGGGCGATGCCTTACCCGGGTCGCCGTGTGGAGCTCCGGAGTGCTGTGACTGCCGACTTCAACATTCTGGAGCTATGGGTTCTGCGGAGCGTCCAACCGCGGCGGCGCTGACTTTAAACACCGCGGAGCCTGGGATCTTTCGCCGAGATCGCCAGTGTTGGAGCTCCGACCAGCACGGCCTGTGGACTTCGGAAGCCGCAGTCTCCGGTAGCCAGCGGCCCGTTTCGGAACTCCAAGCCGCTGAAGAGTGTTCTTCCGACGCCGGAGTTCCATCATTCCGGCGAGAGGGCCTGAAACATCGGGCTGCCGTAGCAGCGACTGCGGAGGCCTCGATAGGCCCCGACCACGGGTGACCATAGAGGAAGTGGACTGAACTTTGCTGCCTTCCCACACAGTGGAAACCATTGTTGGGGGATGTTTTTATGTTTAATGTTAATTCTTTAATGTTGTGTTTATTTTATTGGTGTGCTGCAATGGCAACTCAAATTTCACTACACCAATTGGTGTATGTGACAATATATGTCCTTTGTCCTTTGTCCTTTGGCTATTAACTTAAATTTAGGTATGTCCATAAATGCAATCAATCTCATTTATCTGCAAAAGTTTGGAGATAATCCAAGCCTATAACAAATGATGAATGACCTAAATATTATGGGTTACATGTTGCATTGTATTTATTTAACGTAAACACAACTTTTCAACTTAACAATGGCTGCACATTAGGTTGCAATCAGTCACGGATGAGAACAACATACGTTACATACATCTGCTGTCACCAAGTTCTTGGTCCACAGACCTAAATGCTATATTGGGTGTAGTTCTGATCACCTGATTACAGGAAGGATGTGGAGGCTATGGAGAAGGTGCAGAAGAGATTTACTAGAAAGACTATAAGACCATAAGACATAGGCCCAATCAGTCCATCAAGTCTGCTCCACCATTTGATTATGGCTGATCTATTTTTCCCTCTCAACCCTATTCTCCTGCCTCTTACCAATCAAGAACCTATCACTCTCTGCATTAAAAATACCCAATGACTCGGCCTCCATAGCTTTCTGTGGAGATAAATTCCACAGATTCACCACCATCTGGCTAAAGAAATTCCTCCGTGTCTCCATTCTATGCTGCCTTTATTAGACGGTATTACTTACATGGAAAGGTTGCTCCCTGGAGCACTGCAGGTTGAGGGAAGATCTGATGGAAATATATAAAGATATGCGAGGCATAGATGGAGCAGACAGTCGGAACCTTTTCCCACAGAAATGTCAAAGATTACAAGGCATCGGTTAAGGTGAGAGGGGTAAAGTATAAAGGTGATATGCGGGGCAAAATTTTAATGTATTTTTAATGTATTTTTTACACACAGAGGGCGGAGGGTGCCTGGAACGTGCTGCCACAGGTGGTGGTTGATCAATCTGAAGAAGGGTCTCGAGCCGAAACGTCACCCAATCCTTCTCTCCAGAGATGCTGCCTGTCCCCGCTGAGTTACTGCAGCATTTTGTGTCTACCTTGGATTTAAACCAGCATCTGCAGTTCTTTCCTACACATCATGATCCACACAGACATTGTGGGCTGAAGGGTTTGTACCTGTACTGTACTGTTCTATGTTCTGTGTTATAAAGTAACAGACACAGCAAGAGTTACTTGGCAATCCATATCAATGTCTGAAAGATTCTCTGTCAACCTACTGCAAATCATCCTGTGCAGATGAGATCTGTGGTGCTGGCAATTTAGATCCCATTAAATAAATTGATTTCTATTCCCAAGTAAATGGGCTTTGTGACTGCTCCACTTGCGAGGGTTTTTTGGAGTAATATGTGTCATTACATTTTGAGCTTTTGGGCACCAGGGAAATTGAAAGGAAAAACCACTAAGTTCTCTGCTGATGCGCAGTCAGGGACTGATTAATAGAGCATCATGATCGAGACAAATTACCATCGGCAAGTTGTTTGTATTTGCACCTGTCATATTCTTCGAGAAGCTTTACTTGGGCTGCTAGCTTTGCTGTGAGCGTAGGAAATATTTTAGGGAGAAACTATTCAAGGAAGTCCCAAATGTAGGCACCAGCAGCACCCATCCTTCTCCCTCAATTCCTCCAGTCCGGGACGTCAAGGAACATCAAGGGTGGAATAAGACAAGAAGAGAAGCAGCACAGTGGTGCAGCAGGTAGTGTTACTGCCTTAAAGCATGGATACCTGGGTTCGATCCTGACTACGGGTGCTGTCTGTATGGAGTTTGTACGTTCTTCCTGTGACCGCATGGGTTTTCTCCAGATGCTCCGGTTTCCTTCCACATTCTAAAGACTTGCAGGTTTGGAGGTTAATTGGCTTCTGCAAAAATTGTCCCTAGTGTGTAGGGTACAACGGGTGTATGAGTGGCCGCTGGTCAGCACGGACTCATTGGACCGAATGGCCTGTTTCCATGCTGTATCTCTAAAGCTAAAACGAAATAAGTTTTTGACAGTCTATGGGCAATGCAGTGGCACAGCTGGTGGAGCTGCTGCCTCACAGTGCCAGAGATCTATGTTTGATCCTGAGCTCCGATGCTGTCTGTGTAGAGTTTGCACGATCTTCCTGTAACTGTGTGACTTTCCTCCGGGTGCTCCAGTTTCCTCCCTCAACAAAAATGACGTGCGGGTTTATAGGTTAATCGACCTTTTGCAAATTGCCCCCAGTGTGTAGGGAGTGGATGCAAAAGTGGGATAAACATAGAACTAGTGTGGACATGTTGGACATGACTCGGTGAGCAAAAGACCACGTTTCCATGCTGTATATTTCAATCAATCAATACCAAATGGTCAATGATAGAGGAAACCGAAAGAGATTTTAGGAGCTGCAGGGATGAATTTAAAAAGGTATTTAAGAAGGCAAAGAAAGTGCATAAGAAAATATTGCCAGGCAAGATCAAGGAACGCAAAGGTGATAAATAAATCTCGAGTGCAGTGTTGTTGAACAGTGAGACCGAGGGGTACAAGTACACATTTCCCTGAAAGTGGTGGCACAGTAGACAAGGTGGTGAAGAAGGCATGTCTGCAGTGGTCGTGGGTCGTGGTGTTGGCGTGAGGCTGGATTACAGAAGGGAGTACAGAATGCCACAGGAGATCCTTCTTCCCTGTGGCTATCAAACTGTACCACACCTCCCCCTTCTGTCATGGGGTAGACTGACCCCCCCCCCCCCCCCCAATCTTTGCACATCCCCAATCCTTAATATTCATCATTTTAATTTAATGTTTCATGTATTTGTGTTTTATGACTGTTGGCAGATTAATTTCCCTCCTGGGATATAAATAAAGTTCTATCGTGTCGTATCGTATCGAGGCCCTGCAACAGGCGGGCGAGTGAGCGGATCGAGCGCAGCCTGCGTCAACTGCACGGAGCGGAGGTTTGAAGGAGCCGACGGCATCGGGCTGGGCCAGGCCGATCCCTAGGTTCATTGATCCAGTGCCACCAGGAAACCGGGCATTAAAGTGAGAAAATAAGAAATTGCAAATCTCCTTGGGACAGGACCAGACTTTTCAGAGACTTGGAAGTTGCAAGATGGCGCAGAAACATGGTGCCCCTCTGCATGTTGTTCCAGAAGAGAATCTACCTCCAATCATTTCACTCTTTTACTTATGTATTCTCGTGGTTTGATTTGATTGGATAGCTCGCAAAACAAATCTTTTCACTGCATCTTGGTACACATGACAATAATAAACTAAACATTGCAGATTCCTGTACAACTTTAAAAAACAAAAACTGAACACAGATTCAGAAAAATTCAGAGACAACATAAATCTATGCCTCCCCTCCTTGAATCCATTTGTCAAAAAGTGCATTTAATCTCATTTATCTGCAGAAGTTTGCAAATAACAGGAGCTGTAACAAATGACAAATAGCTTGAGTTGTAGGTGACACATCAGATTAATTGTTTTTCAGGTTAATGGTGACTGCACATCAGTCACAGAGCATGTGTGCAGACGAGTGTCGGTGTCTACAACAAGAATAGACCAGAACTAAGCATAAAAGACAATCTTCCTCATGGAGTCATGGAGTGCAGAAATAGGCCATTGGCCCAACTTGGCCATGCCGACCAAGGTGTCTTCCTGAGCTTGTTACGTTGGCTTGTATTGACCTGTTTTCTTTGCATTGCATTGCTTGCATTGACCCCTAACTCTTTCCTGCCCATAAACCTGTCCAAATGTCTTTGAGGCATAGTGATTATTCTTACTTCCATCACCTCAACTGGCAGCTCACCACATATTCATCATCCTCTGTGTATAAAAACGTATCCCTCAAGCCTCACCAAAATCTTTCTCCTCTCACCTCTCTCGCCCTCTAGTGTTAGATACCCCTACCCTGTGAAAAAGACTGCAGCTGTTCACCTTATCTCTGCCGCTCATGTTTTTTTATAAACCTCTATCACGTTTCCTCCTTCACTTCAGTGAAAACAGTCCAACCCTATTTAATCTTTCCATATAACCTAGCAATATTGTAAGTATAATGATCTTTTAGCAATTAGAAAGGTTGAGAAAAAGTTAGGGGATGTGGGCCAAACATAGCAAATGGGACTAACTCGGTTATAAAACATGATAGCCACAAAAAAGCTGGAGTAACTCAGTGGATCAGGCAGCATCTCTGGAGAAAATTAATAGGTGACGTTGCGGGTCGAGACCCTTCTTCAGAGTCAGGGGAGAGGGAAACAAGAGATATTGAAGGTACACAAACAAATGAATGAAAGATATGCAAAAAGCAATGATGATCTAGCAAGGGTGGAGCCCATAAAGGTCCATTGTTGGCTGTGGGGAAGGTGATAATGAGTTATACAAACAGTGCAACTTATCAGGACGACAGAGAAACTAGTTCGATGACTAGGGTGGGGGGGGGGGGGGGAGAGAATGGAGAGAGAGGGGATGCAAGGATTACATGAAGTTAGTGAAATCAATATTCATACTGCTGAGTTGTAAGCTGCCCATGTGAAATGTGAGGTGCTGTTCCTCCAATTTGCGTGCTGGTCCCAGAAAGGCATCTGCTATCATCATCCATTATACTCACTCCACTCTTAAACCTTTATTTCAACAGCAGCATTTCTTATGCTCATGTTCTCTCTTTACTTTACCTTGCACTAAATGTTGTACCCTTTATCCTTTACCTGGACACTGAGGACTGCTTGATTGTAATTATGTATAGTCTTTTCTTTGACTGGATAGTGCACAAAAGCTTTTCACTGTACCTCGGTACATGTGACGATAGCAAACTAAACTAAATCATATTGAATGGTGGTTATGCGTGAGGGCCTGAGTGGTCTATGCCTGCTCCAATTTCCTTGTGCTCTTGTGTTCATAAGATTGATAAGGATTGAGTGAAATATGCTAGAATTCCTGGAATAACTACTACCCAAAGAAGAAAATATTATCTTGAAGAGGGTGCAGCACAGTGGTGCAGCTGGTAGAGCTGATGCTCCCATCGCCAGAGACCCAGGGTCAACCCTGACCTCGGGTGCTGTCCGTGTGGAGTTTTGCACGTTCTCCCCATGACTGAGTGGGTTTCCTCCAGATGCTCCAGTTTCCTCAGGTTTTTCCCCCACATCTCAAAAATGTGCGGGTTTGTAGATGAGTTGTCCCCTGCAAATTGCCCCTGATATGTAGGGAGTGGATGAGAAAGTTGGATAACATAGAATTATCGGCCCAAAACGTTACCTATTTCCTTCGCTCCATAGATGCTGCTGCACCCGCTGAGTTTCTCCAGCATTTTTGTGTACCTTCGATTTTCCAGCATCTGCAGTTCCTTCTTTAACACTTTGTCTACTCCACTGCGAAATCTCGTCAAGGTATGCCTACTTTGAAGAAGTTCTCCTCCTCTCTCCGGAGACTGTTCCACAACCAACTCTCTAACTGCCCCATCTCTGTGATCCCCCCTGCCCTCCAACTCTATGACCACATCCTTACCCAAAATAAACTCTTCTCCCCACCCTCTATCAGTCTGAAGAAGGGTTTCGGCCCGAAACGTTACCTATTTCCTTCGCTCCATAGATGCTGCTGCACCCGCTGAGTTTCTCCAGCATTTTTGTGTACCTTAGAATTAGAGTGAATGGGTGATCAATGGTCAGGATGGACAGTGGGCAAAGGGCCTGTTTTCATACTATACTTCCAATCTACGCAAACAACCCACCACTTCCCTTCCCTTCCCTCCCCCCTTCTCCCCTGTGCTCCATATGGATTTGCATCCATTTCTTCAATTTCCCTCCCCAGTCCCCTTCCACCTGTATTCCACCTGGTTTCACAATTTCCATCATCTAACTTTATCTCACACCTTTTGTCTTTTCATCTCTGTCCTTCACCCAACCATCTGCCAGATAAACCCCCCTTCACCAGTATCCGTCTATCACTTGCCAGGCTTGGTCCCACCCCCACCACTCTTCCAGCTTTCTCCCCCTCTACTACAATCAGTCTGAAGAGTCCCAACCTGAAACGTTGCTTTTCCATGTTCTCCAGAGCTGCTGTCTGCCCCCCCCCCCCCGAGTTACTGCAGCACTTGGTGTCCTTTCAAGTGAGAATTGGAATTGTCAGCAATCACAAAGGAGAGGTTAGAGGGTGTGAGCAGTTCTTTTTATACGGTGAATAAAGTAAGCATGCAGGTACAGCAGTCAGTGAAGAAAGCTAATGGCATGTTGGCCTTCATAGCGAGAGGATTTGAGTATAGGACCAAGGAGGTCCTACTGCAGTTGTACACGCTCCTGATGAGACCACACCTGGAGTATTATGTGCAGTTTTGGTCTCCTAATTTGAGGAACGACATTCTTGCTATTGAGGGAGTGCAGCGTAGGTTCACCAGGTTAATTCCCGGGATGGCGGGACTGACATATGATGAAAGAATGGGTTGACTGGGCTTGTATTCACTGGAATTTAGAAGGATGAGAGGCGATCTTATAGAAACATGAAATTCTTCAGGGATTGGACAGGCTAGATGCAGGAAAAATGTTCCTCATGTTGGGGGAGTCAAGAACTCAGTTTAAGAATAAAGAATAAGGGCTAGGCTGTTTAGGGCTGAGATGAGGAAGAACGTTTTCAGCAGAGAGTTGTGAATCTGTGGAATTCTCTGCCACAGAAGGCAGTGGAAGCCAATTCACTGGATTATTCGAGAGAGAGTTAGATATGGCTCTTAGGGCTAACGCAATCAGGGGATATGGGGAAAAAGCAGGAACAGGATACTGATTCTGGATGATTAGCCATGATCATATTGAATGGCGGTGCTGGCTCGAAGGGCTGAATGGCCTACTCCTGCACCTATTTTCTATGTTTCTACGTTTCTACAAGCGGATTGGTACATCGGGCAAAGTGGTCAGATAGCCAGCAATTGTTTTCTGCATTGTAGAGGGAAGCAGACTGAGCAACACATACAATGATGGTAATGCAAGTGTCGTTGGACCACATGTACCATCTACTACTGTTGCATGGGTAAGTAACTGGAACACCAGCCAGATGTGGGATTGATAGTGTTGTGAGTAAGGGTATCCTGGAGGGAGAGATGCATAGTGTGGTTCATGATGGAAAGGGTGGATTCGAAAAAAATGTCCGCTTCACAGGAATACTGAGCATCAGACGGATACAGATATTAATATGTTTGCAAACCAGGAGCAGATAATGCCTAGCTTCTGGTCAATAATAGCGACAGCTCTTCAAAGTGGGTCCTTTGGATGTAAAGCTCGTCGAGGCACCCAGAATAAGAAATTATGGGAAGTTTTATTGAAACCAGAAACACTTCAATGTGCATAATACAAAAGGTTCTTATTTCTTAATAATGGGAAGTTCCAAGTGCGATCTCAATACCAGAAAATAATAACAAATTTGGAAAATGTTTTTAAATATTTATTTTCTCTTTGTTTGCCAGAGAAAGCCTCAAAACAGTGTTGCCGGTGAAGGAGGCAGCATTGATATACAACTGAATCAGCTTGGAAGCTAATTAACGGCACCTGCAGTTATAATGAACCAGGACCAATTGGCAAATAAAAGTTGCAGGACAAAAGAATCACTTAATTCCCACCTCATAAATTATTCTGTAAGACTGCATGAATAGATTTTTTGTGTCGCATCACTAGTCATGAACTGTTGTGGACAACACATAGATTACCAATAGATGCAAGGGCAAAGGAACTGACCAGAGAAACTAAAACTGTATCATTTATTTTGGAAAAGCTGCACCCAACTGTAACCTGCTTTAGTTATTAGAGCTATGCAGCTGAACAGTGTGAAAACAGACCCTTCGACCCATTTTGTCCAGGCCCATCTACTCTGCATTCATGGCTAGTCCCACTTTCTTGCATTTAGCCCATAATCCTCAAAACCCTTCCTTTAGTTTAGAGATGGTTTAGTTTAGAGACTAAAACCCCCACAGGTAGAACATACGAACTACATGCAAACAGCACACGTAGTCAGGATCTGTTTCCAAGTCTCTGGCGCTGCACGGAAGCAACTCTACTGCTGCGCCACCATGCCGCCCATTCCTAGATATTTAAAAGTCATAATTGTTACTTGAATAGATATCTCAGTGTGTTTTGTAATTGTGGGGTTTTGACAGCTGTGGGCCACGATTAAATTGTTAGCTGGGAGAGTTCTTATTGCAGATAATAATCTTGTCAGGACCATTGGGGCAGCACACTAGCACAGCTGGTAAAGCTGCGACCTCACAGCACCAGAGACCCGGGTTTGATCCTGACCTCAGGTGCTGTCTGATGTGACTGCATATTCTCCCTGTGGCCGCATGGGTTTCCAATGGGTGCTCCGGTTTCCTCCCACAGATGTACAGGTTTGCAGGTTAATTGGTCTCTGTCAATTGCTCCTGGTGAATAGAGAGTGGATACATAAGTGGGATAACATAGAACCCAGTGTGAAGGGGTGATCGATGATCGGAGTGGGCTCAGTGGGCCGAAGGGCCTGTTTCCATGCTGTGTCTTTCAATATGTGAAAACATCCTGGTAGGACAAGTTTTTTGTTCAGTTATTCTCTGGATGAAATACAAGGACAGGGCACCAGCAAAATTATTTTCTTAAGCATCTAATTTTAAGTAAATCCGGTGAAATCTTCTAATTCGAGTAACTGACGGATAGTTTTTTGGTGTTAGCCCAATAAACTCTTACAATAACGTTTTAGAAAATTATTTATCATTTATGCAACATAAATTTCTCCTTTTTCTTTAATTTTTATCATGTTTCCTCTTCTCTCAAACAAAGTTATCTTTTATGCAAATGTTTTCATTATGAGCCATAATGCTTTGAAATATTAACAATATTTCTTATTGTAGTTTAAATCCATTTATTCTGGAGATTAAAGACGTTTGAGAAGGATAAAGGACAACATTGCTAAAAGCATATCAGGATATCATAAAGTGTGAAAGAGAAACCATCTGTATTTTTGTATATCTGCAAAATCAAAGATGAATTGATATGCATTAGGCAAAGCACAAAGTGCTGGAGGAACTCAGCACCTCTGAAGGGGATGGATAGGCAATGTCTCCATACAATTACCTAGTAATCAATAGTAATCCATATAATTTACTAGTTTTAATTTTTTCACCATATGTGATTGTCACTGATGAGCCAGAGTTGTTTTTTTTCTTTCACCCTTGAACTGTCCAGCTTTGCTCGACTGTTTAAGAGGGCAATTAAAAATCAATGACAATTTGGGTTTCCAAGCGGGTTATGGACAGTACATTTTCTCACCTCATTCATGAACTAGTTGGATGTTTTTCAGGAAAGATGCAATTTCACTATATCTTGGTCGGCATGGATGTGTCGGGTCGAAGGGCCCGTTTACTTGCTGTATGACTCCATGACTCTCGCACAACCACTCCATACACCATCCCAAACTCACCTAGTCTCAGTGCAACGTCTACCCACCTTTCTCCGTGGAATATGAGTCAGTAGCAGGGGTGGAAATTTCAAAGTTAACATTTAGAAAATAGGTGCAGGAGGAGGCCTTTGAGATTTCTGAAATATGGACAGCATTGTCTACGTTAATTGCACATCTGCGCATTACAGGTTAAACATGTGGTACTGTTCAGGACTTATCTGTCATTAGAATGGACACATTCTCTGACCGGAGGACAACAGTGAACTGTTGGGCAGCGGTGATGGTTGGTGGTTTGTGGTAGAGTTGCTGCCTAATGGTGCCAGGGGCATGGGTTAGATCCTGACAATGGGTGCTGTCTGTATGGAGTGTACAGAGAAAACACCCGTGATTGGATGGGTTTTCTCCAGGGGCTCCGGTTTCCTCCCACACTCCAATGGTGTCCAGGTTTGTAGGTTAATTGGTTTTGGAAAAATTGTAAATTGTCCCTGGAGTGTTAGTGAACAGGGATCACTGGTCAGTGCAGACTCGGTGGGCCGAAAGGCCGGTTTCTGCGCTGTCTCTTAACTAACTTAAAACTGAACCAAACTAATTGACAATATGAACAACATCAGCAGCTTTTAAAACAGGCATTTGGCCTTGCTAGGTGATAAATTGCCAGGTTTATTCAATTCTATTTGTTACTATTAGCGATTTGAACACTTGAACTCAAGGTTGGAAGTTCAGTTGCAGTCCACCCCAGGCTAATGCAATATGCAGGTAGTGCCAAGATCCAGGTAGCAGCTGGGATCAATACCGAGCCAAACATCAAGGAACAGCTCTCTGAGACAAGCTACAAGGACAGCATACCAGCTTGGCATTATAAATGTTCTCATATCTCATTGTTTAGTGCAGTTTAAACAGAGAACATGGAACAGCACACCACCAGGCCCTTCACCCCACAGTGTTTGTGCTGAACATGAAGCCAAGACCATCACTTATCTACCTGCATATAACCCATATCCCTCCATTCCCTGCATATCGATGTGCCTAATGTATCTGCTTCAAAGCCCATCCCCGGCAGCAAAATCCAGCCACTCACTACCCTCTGTAAAAAAACTTACCCCACACATCTCCATTAAACATTCCCCTTCTTACCTTATAGCTAAGCCCTCTAATGTTGGACATTTCCATCTTGAAATAATGATCTAACTATCTCCCCTATCCATGCCTTTATATACTTCTATCAAGTCTCCCGTCAACCCCAGACTTTCAAGACAAAACAGTCCAAGTTTATCCAACCTCTCCTCGTAGCTAATACCCTCTAATCAAGGCAGCATTCTGACAAACCTCTTATGCAACCGCTCTAATGCCTTCACATATACCACTAGGGGGCGCCGCACGATGGCTGCCTCGCCGACGGTCTGACTTCGTCTTTTTCCTTCTTTGTGTTTTTAGTTTGTTGTAAAATGTATGTTTTAGTTTATCTTTAGTTTTGTATTTGTGGGGGGTGGTGGGGGTGATGGGGGGGGTGGGGGTTGGATAAACTTGGACCGTCTTATCTCTTATCTCAACCGAGATGCGACTTTTTCCGTGTCGTTTCTCCGTCCGCACTGGGGCCTAACATCATGGAGATGGCGGTCTCTTGCTGGGACTTCTAGAGCTCCAACGCGGTACCTGCGGACTTTAACATCTCGGAGCGGGCAATCCCTTCGGGGCTTCAACCTGCGGGAGCTGCGGACTTTAACATCGTGGAAACCGCTGTCCCTGGTTAGCGGCTGACTCCAAGCCGCAGGACTTTCAATAGCCCCGATAAACGGTTTCAACACACACTGGAGATGATTGAATTCCAGGGAGCTAATGTCACATAAAGGCACAATACCTTACAACAGACCCGACAACAGATATTCTAAAGAACCGTCCTGACCCAAATTGTCATCTATCCAATCCCTGCACAGATGCTGACTGACCTGCCGAGTTCCTCTAGCACTTTGTGTTTTGCTCAAGATTCCAGCATCTTTTTTTTAATTTTATTTTTTTATTTTTTATTTATTAGAAGTACATTACATTACAACCAATTACATTAGTATTCGTCACGTATATCTTATTACAATTAATGTACTCCGTCATTTTTTACACTAATAAAGGGAAAGGATGAGATTGAGAGAAAGGAGAAAGTGAAGGAAAATAGTGAAAGTGTAAAAAACAAAAAAGAACAAAGACCCTATAAGAAAGAAATAAAAAAAAAAAGAATTAAGAAATAGACCCTAAAAAAAAAGAAAAAAGAAGGGAAAAGAGAAAAACAAATACTTTGTTGTAAGCATCACGCAAATGGGACATACCAACTCTCCAGCTTTCATCCCCCCTTACCTGACCTCAGTTTTATTTTTTTTAAGTACTTTTGCACCCTATACTTGTAATAATTCTATAAATGCAGACCACGTCAGGTGGAAGTGATCTGGTTTACCTGCCAGGAGGAGTCTTATCTCTTCTAGGTGTAATGTTTCGAACATATTTGAAATCCACATGTTTATAGTTGGTATTGGAGCGTTTTCCCAGAAGTTTAGGATTAACTTTTTTCCAGTTATTAATCCATAGTCTATTAATTTCTTTTGGAACACATTTAGTTCTGGACTATCTTCCGTTGTTCCGAAGATAATCCATTCTGCTTTGGGTATCAGTTATATTTTAAATAATTTTGTAAAGATTTCAAAAATTTCAATCCAACATTTTTGAATTTTTGTACAGAAAACAAATGAGTGCGCTATAGTAGCTTCTTGAGATTGACATTTATCACAAATGGATGATACATTTGGGAAAATTTTATTAATTTTAGTTTTGGAATAATATAATCTATGTAAAATTTTAAATTGTATTAAAGTGTGTCTTACATTAATCGAACATTTATGCACATTTAATAAATGTTCATTCCACCTTTCCTTTGAGATTTTAATAGCTAATTCTTGTTCCCAGCATCTTTAATCGCTTGTGTTCCAATAAGATATATCACTGGCTCTGACCTCTTTCAAAGACAGTCGGAAATACTTAGCTGAATTAACAAGTATCTGCTCAATGCGGATGGCCCAAGCATCATAAAAATGTCAGAGTCATACAGCATGGAAACAGGCCATTCAGCACAACTCATCCACCTCAATTGTCATTAACTTCAGACAATGAAACACATTAAATCATAGCAGACTCATTTCTCTTTCATGTCAAAGGTAGCCGTTAAATAGAAACTCAACTACAAATCTCATAAACTTCTAAATGACAAAAAGAAAGTAATGGTCATGATGATAGTTTCAGAAACAACTCAGTGAATGTAACCACCATGAAGCATCAGAGGGCCTGATGAAGCATGAAAATAATCCACATTTTTTAAACATTGAGTTCAGCAATACAGATGGTTCAATTAATTTGATAGCCTGGAGCTAATAAACTTTTGTAAATATTTAATTAACCTAATGAACCCGATAAAAATATCATTTTCATGTCATGTTAGAACAATGTCAGTCTCTTCACTGCTTATCCAGTGACATTGTCTTGTCCAAGAAATGACGACCAAAAATCTAATCGAAACCTCACTTCAGTAAGATCATAAGGAATGGGCATGTCCACTACTACTCGCTTGAAAATAATTGTGTTCAAAGGCAATACTTCAGTGACGGACTGCAATGCTAAGGTGGCACAGTGGCACATAACAGCTGGCAGAACCCCTGCCTCATGCCACCAGTGCCCGGGTTTGATCCTGACTATGGGTACCGTCTGTGTGGAGTAAGCATGTCTCCCTGTGTGGAACTCCTCTGGGTGCTCCGGTTTCTTCCTATATCACAAAGGAATCTGGGTTTGTAGGTCAATTGTCCTCTGTAAATTGCTCCGAGTGTGCAGGGGGTGGATGAGAAAGTGGGATAACAGAGCTCGTGCGAACGGGTGATCAATAGTTGGCATGGACCCAGCGGGCTGCAGGTCCTGCTCCCATGTAGCTCCTGCTCTAAACTAAACTAAAACACAAAGGGACCATTGAGAAAACTCTTTGACAATGACATTGACAGTTTTTGGGGTACTCAAGGAATAAATGTTCAAATCACTCTACCAGTTTTTTTATCCCTTCCCTCCACTTGAAAGTGACCATATTCAACCTCCAACTGCAATGCAATGGGGTTGTTGGATACTGCTTTATAGTGCACAATGAAACAGTATTATTAATGGGGCAGAAACGGAGTACATTTGGGGAAGGTCTCGGGATTAACAATAAATCAATTGATCACTGCGGGAGCAGTGATGCTTCCTTGGCTTTCTCCATTGCTTGCAAGCAAAAGACAGAACATTTGGTCAGAAGTCCTTACCATGGCCTCCAGGACCAGATTGAGGAGGGTCCACATAACTCGGAAGAATTGAAAGCACAAAAAGAGACTGGCGAGCGGTTGGTGTGGAAGGAGGGAAAATTGCAAAGAATAAAATTGGTATTGATCAGTTAATTATGTATTTCAATAAAAAAACAAGACCAACATCTTAATCATATTGGTTAAGGTAAAAGTGAACCCTCAAATGTAAGAGGTACGTAGAACAAAGAACAGTACATTAGAAAGAAAGAACTACAGACACTTGTTTATACCAAAGAGTCACGGTGCTGGAGTAACTCAATGGTTCAGGTAGCATCTCCAAAGAAAAAGAATAGATGACATTTCAGGTCGGGACCCAATGTCACCTATCCTTTTTCTCCAGAGATGCTGCCTGACCTACTGAGTAACTCCAGCACTTTGAGTCTATCTTTGGTATGGAACAGTACAGTACAGCATTAGGCTCTCGGCCCACAATGCCGGTACAGAGCATCGTGACAAGTTAAACAAATCTCCATTTTATTGATCTACATCCCTCCATGTGCTACGTATCCATGTGCCTATATTAAATGTTGTTTCCATCTCCACCACCATCCCTGGCAGCGGTTTCCAACTACCCATCATTCTCTGTAAAAAAAACACTTACCACGAACATCTTCTTTAAACATTCACCCTTTGTCCTTAAAGCTAAGCTCTCAAGTATTTGACATTTTCACCCTTGGAAAAGGACAACTGCTATCAGTTTCCCCTTAAAGCCAGGCCCTCGATAGGTAGCCACTGTCTAAATTAGCTCCTGCACTCCAATACAAGGTCAGTAGAAAATTATTGGTATCCAGTTCTTGTTTTCAGAAACCAAATAATACATAAGAAGCAGTTGCTCCAAATTGCTAATTCAATTTATCATTGAAAGGTCTGCAGAATCAGTGCTATAGACACCCTCAAGGAACCAATGTAATCAGGATCCAAGATATTCATTACTCCAGTTAGTAAATTACTACACCAATTTATAAATGTACGATGTGGAGGTGCGAGAGGGTGCAGAGAAAGTTGATCAGCGCGCTGCCTGGATTAGAAGTGTTCAGCTACAAAGAGAGGTTAGATAAACTTCGGTTTGTTTCTCAGGAATGTCAACGGTTGAGGGAGACTTGGAAGAAGTTTATAAACCTGAAGGACAAAGATAGGTGAGACAGTCAGAACCTGAAAATGTCCAACACTAGAGGGCACAGCTATAAGGTGAGGGGAAATGTTTAATGGAGATGTGCGGGGCAAGTTTATCTTTTACACAGAGAGTGGTGGGGGCCTGATAAGCATTGCCAGAGGTAGTGTTGGAGGCAGATACGATAGAGATGCTTAAGAAACTTTTAGATAGGCAGGGAATAGCATTTACATGTGGAACATGTACAGGTAGATGAGATCAGTTTAACTTGGCATCATGTTCGGTGCAAACATTGTGGGCCATAGGGCCCGTTCCTGTGCTATATAGTTCCATGTTCTACGATTTTAGACTTCATTGCACTGTCTTCCCCCCCCCCCCCCCCCCCCCCATGCTGACAGAAATGTACGTGCAGTTTTCAGCTGTTACTGGAAAATGATGCTACATAAATTCGTAGGTTAAATCTGTTTTTATTCTAATTACTGCAAGTTTTATTAGCAGCAAGGAACATGGTAATTGTGCAAATATTCTCTAAAATGCACTAGTGGAATTATATAATTGTTGCATTGTTGTATTTATAATTGAGTAGTTAAAGGAAATTGAACAAAAATAACACCTAAAAAGTAATTGCCTACAACACCTGCCGTTGATAAGATGTGTGAGGAATTTCAACCCAATTATCTGTTAACTGTGAATCTATCTTTCCGCAGTGTTGTACTACATGGTTTCAGAGTTTACGGTTACTTATTATGCATTTCGAGCCTTGTGCACCAGCAGGTGATGAACAAGTTGGAACAGTAAATTTCCACCGATTCTGCCTGATCTGCCAAGTTTTGTCCAATATTTCATTTGTTTTAAAAGACATATTTTAAATGAATGCCTCTGAAGCAGTGACCTGGGTGCCAAGGACATTAAGAGAAATGAGCAGAGAATAGATGGATAGCTTGACCCTTTCTCAACCTCTGCATTAGTTGGAAAGGTGCCAAGGCAGAGTAATACAAGACGACGAACAAGTTGTACAAGACATTGATGAGGCTGCACTCAGAGTATTATGTTCAGTTAGGGTTGCTATAGGAAAGATGCAATTAAGCTGGAAAGATGCAGGGAAGACTTACGATGATGTTGCCAGTACACGGATAGAAAGGTTGAGAGGGTTACGGGCCAAATGCGGGCAGGTGGAGCTATTGTAGATGGGACATCTAGGTCGGCCTGGGCAAGTTGTATCTAAGGGAAAGTTTCCATGCTCCATGACTCTAGGGCCTAAGCTATAGGGAGCGATTGAGCAGCCTAAGATTTGATTCATTGGAGCACAGGAGACCGAGAAGTTATATTACAGAGGTTTATAAAATCATGAGGTGAATAGAGTGAATGCAGAGAATCTTTCTCCCTTCTCCCCGGGGGGGGGGGGGGGGGGGGGGGGGGAGAAAGATTCTCTGCATTCACTCTATTCACCTCATGATTTTATAAACCTCTGTAATAGGAAACTGAGGGGCAAGGTTTTATGTGGTGGGTATGTGGAATGAACTGTCAGTGGAAGTAGTTGAAACAGGTACAGTAACATCAACTATTAGACATTTGGATAACGACATGGATGGGAAAGGTTTAGAAGGACATGGGCCAAATGTGGGTAAATAGAACTGGCTTAGATAGAGCACCTTGGTCAGCATAGACAGGTTGGGCCGAAGGGCCTATTTCAATGCTGTATGACTATGACAAGCTGTCACCCATATTTTTTTGACCAGCTGGCCATTTTATCACTAATCTGAAAGGATTGGATACACACCTACTGAGGAACAAGCATTTAACTGCAGAGGGGGCAGCCCAACTCTTAAGTAGGTGAAAGACAAATTTTAGAGGAAAATCTCTTCTTTACCCCTATGCCCTTGAGGCAGTTTTCCTTCAAAAGGCAATGGGATTTATTCCACCTCATACTGAGGGACTGTTAGAAACTAGACCCTTAAAGTCAGGCCAGTCTTTGAAGGACTGAAATGGGGCCACATCCATGGACAGCCATGACTCCAGAATTACAGTGTCAGTGGAGGTCATATCAAGTGGCTGGATTAAGTAGACAGTTCTGATTGTCTATCCTATCTATGCCTCTGACAGTTTTACATACTTCTGTCAGGTCTTCCCTCAACCTCCAACGTTTCAGAGAAAATAATCCAAATCTGTCCAACATCTCCCTGTAGCCAGCATTCTGGGTGTTGACTAGACTCCCCCTCGCCGCACCCACCTCATGAGCTCCCTCTGGTGAGAGCACAGCCTTGCTGTAATACAGCGCCCAGAATTGTTGTCTGTCTCACATGGACTCATTATCCCCACATGGGGTTTGTGTTTCTCAGCTCTATCCTTCTTGCTCTGTAATCCCCCAAATCCAATTAACTTTCCTTACCACTGTTACATTGTGCTCTAGTTTCACCAACCGTCAACCTTTCCACGATGATCCCTCCCTGTGAAGCTTAAATCTACCCAGGCTGTATTCAAAAAGATTCATGCTCTTCCTGCACCTCAGCCCCATCAATTGCATGCAATAACATTTATTTGACGATCCTCAATTTATTTTTTGTTGACAAGTGGAAAGATAGAAAAATCACTCCACTTTTTTTCATCCTCTCAAGTGACCGAAAGGATCAGAGAGCAACTTAAGTTACCTCGAGCGTTTATAACATCATAAATTACACATAACAGCAGGAAAATGCACCATTCAATTCCACAACAGAAAGGAAAAAAACATTTTTGTTCCTATTGGTAAGCAAGATACCTCTGAAATTTCGAGGCATTCGAAGGATTTTATGTTTAACTTAGATTCCTGTGCAGAGCATGAACAATATCTAGACTGCAACAACATCCATTTCATACTTAGCTTCATTTACTTGTGGTTTTGATAGCGATACAAGAGCCCCACAAGAATACTAGCTTTCACATCAGGCATAATTACGCTGTCACAATGCGGCAAATCATATTTATTATTTTGATCATAGAGATGGTTTCTTGGCTGAACTATACTTTTGTAACAGGCATTGAAATAAAAAAAAAAACTCTCTCAGTTCAATCCATGATTGGCTGTTCCCAATATGTTTCCATTATTTACTTTGGACTCCAGGAGAGAGAGAAAGATTTGCTTAATTAGAAGTGCAGGCCCTTGGGAAGGGATTTTATTAACTGAGAGAGATGCCTGAATAATCATCAGTTTGATTCCAGGAACCAATTAAGGTTTCCCTGGAGCTAAACATAGAACACAGAACATAGAAAAATACAGGCCCTTCAGCCCACAATGTCTGGGCTGAACAAGATGCCAAGATAAACTAATCTCCTCTGCCAGCATATGATCCACATATCTCTCCATTCCCTGTTTATCCTTGTGTCTATCTAAAAGCCTCTTAAATGCCACTATCCTATCTCCTTCCACCATCACCCCTGGAAGCACGTTCCAGGCACTCGCCATTTTTTACACAAAATACATTGCCCGACGTGTAATCTTTAAACTTTGCCTCTCTCGCCTTAAAGCCATGGCCTCTTTGACATTTTAATCCTTGGAAAAATGGTTCTGACTAATGATTTTGGCTTCCTCATTTTGGTTACATTTCTTCACTGTGCCAATTGTTGACATAGTTGTATTTGTCTGACTGTGGGCTGACATTATGAACAATCACTGACTCAGTCCTGTGGCCTTGTAGTTTCTTTAGTTGTTGACAATTGCTGGTTGCTTTCCAATTAGTTAATGGAGGTCTACAGATGCATTGTGAAAGAGTAGCTTTGCTGTATTTTGTGGAATGATGTGCGTTGTCATTTTGACTGATTATGCAATATCTTTTGCCAGGATTAGAGGGTGTGAGCTATTGGAAGAGGTTGAGTAGGCTGGGACTCTATTCATTGGAGTGCAGGAGGATGAGGGGTGATCTTATAGAGGTGTATAAAATCTTGAGAGGAATAGATTGGGAATTTGCACAGAGTCTCTTGGCCCAGAGGCGGTGAATTGAGGACCAGGGACATAGGTTTAAGGTGAAGGGGAAAAGATTTAATAGGAATCTGCGGCAAACATTTTCACACAAAGGGTGGTGGATGTGTGGAACAAGTTGCCAGAGGAGGTAGTTGAGGCAGGGACTATCCCAACATTTAAGAAACAGTTAGACAGGTACATGGATAGGACAGGTTTGGAGAGATATGGACCAAATGCATGCAGGTGGGACTAGTGTAGCTGGGACATGGTGGCCGATGTGGGCAAAGTTAGGCTGAAGGGCCGGTTTCCATGCTGTATCAATCTATGACTCCATAACTGTCATGTTTGCATCGTTGATCAACAATTCTGAAATTTACATCCTGTTTTCGTTCTCGCTTTTATCATGCAAATTGGTTATCAAAGGTTACAGCAGGATCTTGATCAGTTGGGCAAGTGGGCTGAAGAATGGTTAATAGAGTTTAATGCAGATAAGTGGTGAGGTGTTGCATTTTGGGGAAGTCAAACCGAGGCAGGACCTTCACAGTAAATGGCAGGGCTCTGAGGAGTATTGTAGAGCAGAATGATATAGGAGTGCAGGTAAATAGTTGCTTGAAAGTAGCATCATAGGTAGACAAGCTGGTCAAGAAGGCTTTTGGTATATTGCCCTTCGTCAGTCAGGGTATTGAAGTATAGAAGTTAGATGTATGTTACAGTTGCTTAAGACATTGGGGAGGTCGCACATCTCCATTAAACAGTCAGAACTTTTTTCCCAGGATAGAATTGTCCAACACTGGCAGGCATAAGAAGAGGAGGAAATTTAATGGAGATGCGCAGTGAATCGGAAGAAGGGTGTCGACCCGAAACGTCACCCATTCCTTCTCTCCAGAGATGCTGCCTGTCCCGCTGAGTTACTCCAGCTTTTTGTGTCCCAT
>CM075999.1:138732-200191 GCA_038087875.1 Malacoraja senta
CATTGCTGCTGCACTATGTCACGCTTTGTCCTTGCGAATGCTAATAGCCAGACTAACAATGTTCCAGTCACTGCCACATATGTCATCCCTGAAATGAACATTTGGGGAATATCCTTGTTACAAAGGTCAATGTTAAACCAGAAAACCAGGTTTACCAGAATGCTGATGAGATTAGAGGTTGGACAAAATTGGATTGTTTTCTCCGAGACTCCGGAGGTTGAGCGGAGATTTGATAGAAGTATATAAAATTATGAGAAGGATAGTTCGGCTTTAGGTTTATTACTGTCACATGTACCGAGGTACAGTGAAAAACTGTTTTGCATGATATCCAATCAGGTGATACTATACATAATTACAGTCAAGCCAATCTCGTACAATAGATAGAACAAAGGGGAAGATACAGAGTGCAGAATATAATTCTCAGCATTGAGGCGCATCAGTTCCCTAGACAAAGTCCAATGGGGCAGAGGTGAAATAGACAGTCTCCTGGCTTATAGAAGGACCGGTCACAAGCATGATTACTGAGGGCAGAAGTTGTTCCTGAGTCTGGTGGTGCACGCTTTCAAGCTTCTGTATCTTTTGCCCGACATGAGAAGGGAGAAGAAGGAATGACTAGGTTGGGACAAGTCTTTGATTAGGTGGTTGCTTACCAGAATGCTGCTTGGATTAGACAGTATTAGCTACAACGAGAGGTTGGTCAGACTTGGATTTTTTTCTCTGGAATGCTGGAGGTTAAAGGGAGACCTGACAGAAGTATTTAAAATTAGTAGAAGCAAAGATAGGGTAGGCAGTCAGAACCTTTTCTCCAGGGTAGAAATACCAGAGACTAGAGGACATAGCTTTAAGGTGAGAGGATGGCGGGTGCCTGGAACACACTGCCAATGGTGTTAGTGGAGGCATTGAAGAGGCTTTTCGATAAGCACATGGATATGCAAGGAATAGAGGGATATGGATCACGTACAGGCAGATGAAATTAGTTGAACTGGTATCATGTTTGGCATGGACATTATGGGCTGAAAGACCTGTTCTTGTGCTGTATTTTCTATGTAATATATCATGGTCAGCCAATTTTTTTACTGCAAAAAATATTTACAGTTTATATGTCAAGTAAGGCAAAAAAAGACATATACATTTTGAGCTGTGTGGCTTATAAAAACAAAAAAACCCAGTTGATGTTTAAACAATTTGATTCTTATTAAAATGAGGAAATGTATTACATGTCTCTCTGCTGCTGGTTCATCACAGGTAAGTTTAGTGAAAATAAACTTAGATTTTTTATATAATCAGGAAATATGCAAGAGAGCGATATAGAATGAGCATTCGAGCGATCCTAAAAACGTTGCCAAGTAAAAGGATTCCTGTCGGATTAGCATTTCTGCATCCTTTGCCGAATTGCCCAAAAGTATAAGTTTCTGAAATCAGTAACTTTCACTTTTTATGTGATAGAATGTCAATGTTGAATTTGCTTTGCTGAAGGCACATTGAAAGAAAAAAAAATGAGGTCATCACAGATCTATCAGTCTACAAGACATGGGAAACTAATGAAATCTTCGCTGCATTGATAGGCCTGCCTGAAAGAATTTGTGGAGCCCCAAACAGCATGGTTCAGTGCCAACAATGCAAGTCTTTTTCACCAGACTTGGTGCCCTTCCTTTCCAGCAAAGTTGTGGTGGCTATAATGCATCATCTAATGTCCAAAGCCTCGTTCGTTCATAAGACCTAGGAGCAGAAATGTGCCATTCGGCTGATCAAGTATTCTCCGTCACTCAATCATGATCTATCTTTCCCTCTCAACCCCATTCTCCTGCCTTCACCCCATAACCCCTAACACCCTTACTAACCAAATCTCTGCCTTAAAAATATCCACTAACTTGGCCTCCACAGCCATCTGTGACAGTGAATTCCACAGATTCACCACCCTCTGACCAAAGAAATTCCTCCTCATCTCCCTTCTGAAGGTATCTCCTTTTATTCTCAGGCTATGGCCTCTGGTCCGAGACTCTCCCACTAGAGTCATCCTCTCCACATTCACTCTATCCAGGCCTTTCACTATTCAGTGAGTTTCAATGAGGTGTTTCCCCACCCCCCCCCCCCCCCACTTCTAAACTCCAGCAAGTACAGGCCCAGTGCCTTCAAACGCTCATCATATCATTCCAGTTACTGGCACATCGTAAACATGGGCACAGGAACCCCATCCTGGAGTGAGTGATGGCTTCCTTGCCTTAAACGCCTACCACTGTAGGATCAATGGCTTCCTTCCCTCACTTTAGGGGCAAGCCCTGCACTGGTCATGTCAAAATACATTTCTGTTATGTGCTGTGTAGTTTGCAATCGTTTTACACATTGAAATGTGCATCCAGTCTCTGTGATATATAAATTACTCACAGTTGTTCTTTGACATTTATCGTTCGACATACCATATGGCTGAATCTCCAGTCCACCACTTCCATTTCGTCAGTGCCCTTAGAACATAGAATATTGAAAAATACAGCACAGGAACAGGCCCTTCAGCCCATAATCTCTGCGCTGACCATGCTAGCAATTTAAAATAATCCCATCAGCCTGCAAGTGGCCCATATCCCCCATCCTTTGATCCTTTGTCTGTTCATGTGCCTGTTTAAATACTTCTTATATATTGCTATCATATTTACTTCCACCATTTCCCCTGACAATGTGTATAAACAATGTTTTCCTGCACACATCTCCTTTAAACTTTTCCCCTCTCACCTTAAAGCTATGCCCTCTAGTATTTGATTTTTCCATCCTGGCAAAAAGACACTATCAATCCTATTTATGCTTCTCAGAATTTTGTTAACTTCAATCAGGTTCCCCCCGTCAGCCTCTGAAAACAACTCCAGCGAATACACCCAAGTTTGTCCAATCTCTTCTCATTGCTAATATTCACTAATCCAGGCAACATCCTGGAGGACCTCTTCTGCACCCTCTCCAAAGCTTCTGCATACTTTCTGTAGTGTGGTCCAGAATCCCACAAAACAATGTAAATGTTGCCTAGCCAAATTTCTATACAGCTGCAACATGGCCTCCCAACTTATATACTCAATGCCCAGAATGATAAATACACTCTGTCTACAATTTCTGATTTTGTCACACCCAGCGTGTGATTTTTGAAATGCAATCATTATTTTGCTGCAGGAAGCCTGACAGTCTTATTATGTGAATTAAAATTGCACAGGCACAACTGTGCTATGGTCCCGAAAAGCATTTTTCTCTGTGAGCTTCACTGATGGTTTAATATCAGTCAGATGCAAGAGATAATATCCCTGCAAGTCCTTGGGTTTGTGCCAGGTGATCTTTTATGGGCACCCAAGACAACAAACGGGAGTTCAATCACACATTGATAAGGCAGCATCTTAACAGAGCAGGTCTCCCACAGTACTTTGTTTGCTTAAGTTTCTCTCTCAAGCCACAGCTCCCTGTCTCAAACCTAGAAAGCCCCTGCTGTGATGCAAAGGAGAGAAATCCTCCACTTATCACATCTTTGGAATGCCAAACGCAGCGAGTGTCGTCACTGGTGTATCGTCACTGGTGTAAGTTAAATCTTGTAACTATCTCAAAGGTACAATGAAAACCTTGCTTGCAATAGCGTTTCAGCCACATAGGCTCGTCCATCGACAAAAACATGCATGCTGTACATAAATTGCACATAAATTTTGCAAATAAAATACTGTCCAAAAAGCAAGACTTTAGTGCAAAGTACAATTAGAAAACAAGTCCATGAGAATGCAAGTGGTGGTCCGTAGTGTTCCATTGTTGAGGTGGGATTAGGGTTGTGCGAGTCAGTTCAAGAACCTGATGGTTGCAGGAAACTTACTGATCCTGAAACCGCTGGTGTGCAACTTCAGGTGCGTGTACCTGAAGTTCCAAGTTTGCGGATGACACTAAGCTGGGGGGCAGTGTTAGCTGTGAGGAGGATGCTAGGAGACTGCAAGGTGACTTGGATAGGCTGGGTGAGTGGGCAAATGTTTGGCAGATGCAGTATAATGTGGATAAATGTGAGGTTATCCACTTTGGTGGGAAAAACAGGAAAGCAGACTATTATCTAAATGGTGGCCGATTAGGAAATGGGGAGATGCAGCGAGACCTGGGTGTCATGGTACACCAGTCATTGAAAGTAGGCATGCAGGTGCAGCAGGTAGTGAAGAAAGCGAATGGTATGTTAGCTTTCATAGCAAAAGGATTTGAGTATAGGAGCAGGGAGGTTCTACTGCAGTTGTACAGGGTCTTGGTGAGACCACACCTGGAGTATTGCGTACAGTTTTGGTCTCCAAATCTGAGGAAGGACATTATAGCCATAGAGGGAGTGCAGAGAAGGTTCACCAGACTGATTCCTGGGATGTCAGGACTTTCATATGAAGAAAGACTGGATAGGACTTGGCTTATACTCGCTAGAATTTAGGAGATTGAGAGGGATCTTATAGAAACGTACAAAATTCTTATGGGGTTGGACAGGCTAGATGCAGAAAGATTGTTTCCCGATGTTGGGGAAGTCCAGGACAAGGGGTCACAGCTTAAGGATAAGGGGAAATCCTTTAAGACCGAGATGAGGAAAAACTTTTTCACACAGAGAGTGGTGAATCTCTGGAACCTCTCTGCCACAGAGGGTAGTTGAGGCCAGTTCATTGGCTATATTTAAGAGGGAGTTAGATGTGGCCCTTGTGGCTAAAGGGATCAGGGGGTATGGAGAGAAGGCAGGTACGGGATACTGAGTTGGGTGATCAGCCATGATCATATTGAATGGCGGTGCAGGCTCGAAGGGCCGAATGGCCTACTCCTGCACCTATTTTCTATGTATCTATGTATCTATGTATGTACCTCCTGCACAACTGTAGCAGTGAGAAGAGGGCACGGTGGGAACCCTTGATGGTAGATGCTGCCTTCTTGAGGCAACACCTCATTTATATGCTTGCGATGATGGGGAAGGCTGTGCCCGTGATGGACCGGGCGGAGTCTAGCACTCTCTGCAGCTTCCGTTGTTCCTGAACTTTGGAATTAACGTACCAGGCCATGATGCAATAATCAGGATACTTTCTACAGTAGAAACAAGAGCTGCAGATGCTGGTTTAAAAAAAGGACACAAAATGCTGGAGTAACTCAGCGTGTCTGGCAGCATCTGTGGAGAACATTGGTAGGTGACGTTTTGGATAGAAGTTGGAATATTTCAGTGACATGTAAGCTACATGTGGTGAAAGCGGCACTGCCTTCACTCATTAACCTCATCGCAAAGTCTCAGTAATTTGTTCATGGGCACACTGTGGAGAACTATTACTGAACAAAGTGTTTGAGGCTCTGTAGATGACACAGTTCCTCATTCCACTTCTCAATGTTAACTGCCTAACTTTGTGGAACCAAAATAACACTGTGGCATATTGGAGCCACTCCAACTCCAACTTTAGTGACCAACCACACTTAAAGTCAATGGTATGAGGATGAGGATGAGATGAAACATTAAAGAGCAGCAGAGAGTGTGTGTTGTCCAAAATTCTGCAGGGCCTCACAGCTGTCATTGAGCGACGTTGAGGAGTGTTTCTCCCTGCACAGTAGGAAAGGATTTGTTCCTAATATTAGATTATAGAGGACCAAGGCTGACCCCGAACCTCAGTCGTATTGTCATATGTACTGAAACTGAACAATGAAATTCTTATTTGCAGCAACATAAGAGGTCTGTAACATAGTACTCGAGATAACATAATAAAATGCTGTTAAAGGTCTTGCCACTAACTGTGCATTTTCCCCTTACATTCGATCTGCCAACATGCAACATCTCGCACTTGCCCAGATTAAACTCCATCTGCCATTTCTCCCCCCATTCCTGTAGCTGATCTATATCTTGCTGTATACTTTGACAGCCTTCCTCACAGTCCGCAACTCCACCAATTTTGGTGCTGCCTGCAAATTACTAACCAAGTGATGCTTCATCTACCTTCTGCTCTGACCACCCCAGTGCACTCAGTATAGATGTTCAGCACTTGCTCAGCCTATCCAGAGGTTACGTATTTGAGTCCTCTATTTGAGTCCCTCCCCCCAACTAAACTAGAATGGTTGGGGGAGGGACTCAAATAGAGAATGCTATTAGACAGTGTGTTAGGCAGGAGGCAGAGAAGGAAAGCACTCAGACCCAACATGTAGGGGGGAAAGAAGAAAACAATAATAAACAGAGAATAAGAGGTGGTGGGGTTCTTAAATGGGTGAGCAGAGAAACAGAGCGGTGTAAAATGCGGGCGGAAGCAATAGGTAGCAAGGTGAAAAGTAAAAGTGGCAGGCAGACAAATCCAGGGCAAAAATTAAAAGAGCCACTTTTCAACATAATTGTATAAGGGGTAAGAGCGTTGTAAAAACAAGCCTGAAGGCTTTGTGTCTCAATGCAAGGAGCATTCGTAATAAGGTGGATGAGTTGAACGTGCAGATAGCAATTAATGATTATGATATAGTTGGGATCACGGAGACATGGCTCCAGGGTGACCAAGGCTGGGAGCTGAACATCCAGGGATATTCAATATTCAGGAGGGATAGAGAGAAAGGAAAAGGAGGTGGGGTAGCGTTGCTGTTAGAGAGGAGATTAACGCAGTGGAAAGGAAGGACATTAGCTTGGAGGATGTGGAATCGGTATGGGTAGAGCTGCGAAACACTAAGGGGCAGAAAACGCTGGTGGGTGTTGTGTACAGGCCACCTAGCAGTAGTAGTGAAGTTGGGGATGGCATCAAACAGGAAATTAGAAATGCGTGCAACAAAGGCAAAACAGTTATAATGGATGACTTCAATCTACATATAGATTGGGTGAATCAAACTGGCAGGGGTGCTGAGGAAGAGGATTTCTTGGAATGTATGAGGGATAGTTATCTAAACCAACATGTAGAGGAACCAACGAGAGAGCAGGCTATTCTAGACTGGGTATTGAGTAATGAGGAAGGGTTAGTTAGCAGTCTTGTTATGCGTGCCCCCTTGGGCAAGAGTGACCATAATATGGTTGAGTTCTTCATTAGGATGGAGAGTGACATTGTTAATTCAGAAACAACGGTTCTGAACTTAAAGAAAGGTAACTTTGAGGGTATGAGACGTGAATTGGCCAAGATTGACTGGCAATTAGTTCTAAAAGGGTTGACGGTGGATATGCAATGGAAGGCATTTAAAGACTGCATGGATGAACTACAAAAATTGTTCATCCCAGTTTGGCAAAAGAATAAATCAGGGAAGGTAGTGCATCCGTGGATAACAAGGGAAATCAGGGATAGTATCAAAGCAAAAGATGATGCGTACAAATTAGCCAGAAAAAGCAGCATACCAGAGGACTGGGAGAAATTCAGAGACCAGCAGAGGAGGACAAAGGGCTTAATTAGGAAAGGGAAAATAGATTATGAAAGGAAACTGGCAGGGAACATAAGAACTGACTGCAAAAGTTTTTATAGATATGTGAAGAGAAAGAGATTAGTTAAAACAAATGTAGGTCCCTTGCAGTCAGAAACAGGTGAATTGATCATGGGGAACAAGGATATGGCGGACCAATTGAGTAACTACTTTGGTTCCGTCTTCACTAAGGAAGACATAAATAATCTGCCGGAAACAGCAGGGGTCAAAGGAGATGGAGGAACTGAGTGAAATCCAGGTTAGTCGGGAAGTGGTGTTGGGTAAATTGAATGGATTAAAGGCCGATAAATCACCAGGGCCAGATAGGCTGCATCCCAGAGTTCTTAAGGAAGTAGCTCCAGATATAGTGGATGCATTAGTAATAATTTTTCAAAACTCTTTAGATTCTGGAGTAGTTCCTGAGGATTGGAGGGTAGCAAACGTAACCCCACTTTTTAAGCTGGGAGGGAGAGAGAAAACGGGGAATTACAGACCAGTTAGTCTAACATCGGTAGTGGGGAAACTGCTAGAGTCACTTATTAAAGATGGGATAGCAGCACATTTGGAAAGTGGTGAAATCATTGGACAAAGTCAGCATGGATTTACGAAAGGTAAATCGTGTCTGACGAATCTTATAGAATTTTTCGAGGATGTAACTAGTAGAGTGGATAGGGGCGAACCAGTGGATGTGTTGTATCTGGACTTTCAGAAGGCTTTCGACAAGGTACCACATAAGAGATTAGGATACAAACTTAAATCACACGGTATTGGGGGTTCAGTATTGATGTGGATAGAGAACTGGATGGCAAACAGGAAGCAAAGAGTAGGAGTAAACGGGTCCTTTTCACAATGGCAGGCAGTGACTAGTGGGGTACCGCAAGGCTCAGTGCTGGGACCCCAGCTATTTACAATTTATATTAATGATCTGGACGAAGGAATTGAAAGCAACATCTCCAAGTTTGCGGATGACACTAAGCTGGGGGGCAGTGTTAGCTGTGAGGTGGATGCTAGGAGACTGCAAGGTGACTTGGATAGGCTGGGTGAGTGGGCAAATGTTTGGCAGATGCAGTATAATGTGGATAAATGTGAGGTTATCCACTTTGGTGGCAAAAACGGGAAGGCAGACTATTATCTAAATGGTGGCCGATTAGGAAATGGGGAGATGCAGCGAGACCTGGGTGTCATGGTACACCAGTCATTGAAAGTAGGCATGCAGGTGCAGCAGGCAGTGAAGAAAGCGAATGGTATGTTGGCCTTCATAGCAAGAGGATTTGAGTATAGGAGCAGGGAGGTTCTACTGCAGTTGTACAGGGTCTTGGTGAGACCACACCTGGAGTATTGCGTACAGTTTTGGTCTCCAAATCTGAGGAAGGACATTATAGCCAAAGAGGGAGTGCAGAGAAGGTTCACCAGACTGATTCCTGGGATGTCAGGACTTTCATATGAAGAAAGACTGGATAGACTTGGCTTATACTCGCTAGAATTTAGGCGATTGAGAGGGGATCTTATAGAAACGTACACAATTCTTATGGGGTTGGACAGGCTAGATGCAGGAAGATTGTTCCCGATGTTGGGGAAGTCCAGGACAAGGGGTCACAGCTTAAGGATAAGGGGGAAATCCTTTAAGACCGAGATGAGGAAAAACTTTTTCACACAGAGAGTGGTGAATCTCTGGAACTCTCTGCCACAGAGGGTAGTTGAGGCCAGTTCATTGGCTATATTTAAGAGGGAGTTAGATGTGGCCCTTGTGGCTAAAGGGATCAGGGGGTATGGAGAGAAGGCAGGTACGGGATACTGAGTTGGAT
This sequence comes from Malacoraja senta, assembly GCA_038087875.1. NCBI lineage: Eukaryota > Metazoa > Chordata > Chondrichthyes > Rajiformes > Rajidae > Malacoraja > Malacoraja senta. The sequence continues at coordinate 147,900 of CM075999.1, forward strand.
GATCAGCCATGATCATATTGAATGGCGGTGCAGGCTCGAAGGGCCGAATGGCCTACTCCTGCGCCTATTTTCTATGTATCTATCTATGTATCTATGTATGACCCCTATAATAAAACATAATTAATGTGACCTTCAACATTGGGAAGCTACAAGTCTAATAAACTCCTGCTTCCCGCTGCTTTCTGGCAGGTAAGAATGAGATTAATTCCATTCTCCTGCTTAAATTATTCATTCAGTGCAAATTGTGAATGCAAAGTATATTAGAAGCAAGGATGAAGAATTAGCAATTATCAAGCAATGCTTTTTCAGTGCTCCGAATGAAACAAGAGGGTAATTTGGTTCTATTTTTGCTCCGTGGTGCTTGTGAATGCATTACAAATACTGTTCTGTTCAAATCCCACGGCAACATATATTCACTTCACAAAATAATGGATAGAAATCTACTGATGTTTTAAACACCAGCAGGAAATCTGGCATTGATGGTGACCCAGATTTTAAACCCGCTTTTTCACATCTCTGAGGTATGCATAGATTATCAGCAGAGGAGAAATTACACTTGTGCTTAATATCCAGACAGGGATATATGTATAATTTTAAATGATATAAAAATTATGAGAGGCATACACAGGGTAGATACCTCTTCCCAGGGCAGAAACACCAAAGACTTTAAGGTGAGGCAAAAGCTTATTACACTTAAGGTGAGGCAAACTTTAATGGAGATGAGCGAGGGTGGTGTGTCTGGAACGCGTTGTGGTGGTCGTGGAGGCAGATACGATAGTAGTGTTTAAGAGGCTTTTAGATAGGCACAGGGATATGCAAGGAATGGAAGGATATGGATCAGGCAGAGGAGATTAGTTTAGCTTAGCATCATATTCAGCATGGACAATGTGGGCTGAAGGGCCTGTTCTTGTGCTGTACTGTTATTTTATTTAGAAATTTTATTTAGGCAGTTTTATTTTGTTTTAATAACAGGCTGCTTTTTTGGAAAGAGTATCCAAACCAACCCCGCCATGCAATACGTCTCCTTGGCACAACCGGCTTTCTGCAAAATCCTGTCTCATCCACAACCATAAACATTCTCATGTAATCCCTTGTTCAGTTTGGAACCAAGTTCAAAATTGAATGCCCTAAGCTACCAGTACTAGAAAGAGTGCAAAGAAGATTTACAAGGATGTTGCCAGGACTTGAGAGCCTGAGCTGTAGGGAGAGGTTGGGCAGGCTAGGACTTTATTCCTTGGAGCGCAGGAGGATGAGGGGTGATCTTATAGAGGTGCACAAAATTATGAGGGAAATAGATAGGGTAGATGCACAGGGACATTTACCCAGAGTCGGGGAATCAAGAACCGGAGGTTTAAGGTGAGAGGGGAACGATTTAATTGGAACTTGATGGATATATGGTGGGTATATGGAACGAGCTGCCAGAGGAGCTCAGGGAGGTACTATAACAACATTTAATGGATGTTTGGACAGATACATGGATAGGAAAAGTTTGGAGGGATGTGAGCCAAACAGGTAAATATGACTAGTCTCGATGGGGCATGTTGGTCGGCATGGACGTTGAGCTGAAGGGCCTGTTTCAAGGTCAGTTTATTGTCACATGTACCAATTAAGGTACAGTGAAATTTGAGTTACCATACAGCCATACTAAGTGAAAAGCAACAAGACAGACAACCACATAAAAGTTAACATAAACATCCACCAGAGTGGATTCCACATGTGATGGAAGGCAATAAAGTTCAATCTCTTTGTTCTCCTGCGGTCGGGGCAGTCAAACCATCCGCAGGCGGGGCGATCAAAACCCCCGCAGCCGACTATCGAAGCCCCCGTCGGGGGGATCGAAACTCCCACGTCGGGGCGGTTGAAACTCTCTCCGCAGCATGGAGCTCCCGAGTCGGCCTCTTCTTACCATACCGCATGTTTTCATGTGGTATGACTCTGTGATTCTTCCCAGACCAGATCCCCTAGTTCGGGACTGAGATGTTTAAATTTACTGGTAATGTATTGTCAATTTGCATTCAGCTGTTCGGAAGAACAAACATAGATTGAAATACCAATTGCTAGGCTTGAGTACTTTATCAAAGCAACACTGCATGGTTCACATTGATATAATGACTGGAAGTTTTCTCATATTTTCTGATGACAAAGGAAGAAACCATTCGATCTGTCGTGTCTTTACCACTTTTTCTGAACTATTTATGTCCTCTTATTTTCCCCTGTAATCTATTCTCCTTCACATGCCGAATTTTCCTACCACCTGTACATTAAGGGTAACTAGTGTGATTGGGTGATCGATGGTCGGAGTGGACTCAGTGGATCGAAGGGCCTGTTTCAATGCTGTATCCTTCATTCCATCAAACCTACCAACCCGTATGTCTTTGGTGTGTGGGAGGAAACCGAGCAACCAAACGAAATCAACGTGATCACAGGGAGAACGTGCGAACTCCACTCAAACAACACTGAAAGTCAGGAAATCCTGGTTCACTATGGATATGAACAACAGCACTACCTGCTGTGCCTCTCTGCTGCCGCTGATATACAAACATCAAAGGTATTTACTATTGTCGTCCTAAAGTTATACAGTGCAGGAGCAGATGCTTCGGCCCACCGTGTCCATGTCAACCACAATGTACATATCTGTAGAAAAGTGCTGGAGTTACTCAGTGGGTCAGGCAGAGTCTCAAAAGAACATGGACAGGTAACGTTCCGGGTTAGGACCCTTGTTCAGTCTGACGTCCGAAACGTTACCTATCTATGTTCTCCACCGATGCCGCCTGATCTGTTGAGTTGCTCCATCATTTTATGTCCTTTTGTGTAAACCAGCATTTGCAGTTCCTTGATTTTACCTATTCATACAATCCCATTTTCAGCATTTTTGGACAGATATATTGGTAGGAAGGGTTTAAAGGGTTATGGGCCTAATGCATGTTAATGGATTAGGCCCATAACTCAACCTGCTAACTTGAGCAGCAAGCACAAGGCTGGCTGACGGGCCTGTTTCCATGTTGTACAACTATGACCGTGACATTTAGAAACATAGAAACATAGAAAATAGGTGCAGGAGGAGGCCATTCGGCCCTTCGAGCCAGCACCGCCATTCATTGTGATCATGGCTGATCACTTGCTTCATTGCTTTCAGTGCCTTAGTGATTCAAGTGCCCTTCTAGATATTCATAAATTATTGTGAGAGTCTCAAAGGCCTGTCCCACTTGGCAATTTTTTCGGCGACTGTCAGCGTCATATCAGGGTCGCCAAAAGATTTTGAACATTTCAAAATCCAGCGGCGACAAAAAATATGTTGCGACACTTGCGGAAACACCATGCGTCATCACGTCGCGTCACGCTGCGACTGTTTTGGTGACATGATACGTCAGTCAATGATGCCGGCAGTGGCACATGCCCTTCAGCCTCCACCACCCCCACAGGATGTGCGTTACAAACTCTAACCCCACCAGAGGGTGATAGAATTCTTCCTCAGATCTCTTCTAAATATCCTACCCCTTACCTTAAGTCTATACCCTCAGCTCTAGACACCTCTAGACACACTAGGGGCAATTTACAGAGGCCAACCTTCAAACCCACATGTCTTTGGGATGTGGAAGGAAACCGAAGCATCTAGAGGAGATTCTCACAATCACAGGGAGAATGTACAAACCACACAGAGACAGCACCCAAGGTCAGAATCGACCCTGGGTCTCTGGCACTGTGAGGTAGCAGCTTTAGCAGCTGTGCCACTGTGGCCCACACTCTGCTGCCACACCTCTGCTATGGTAGATAGTTTCCTGCTATCTATGTCTATAGAACATAAAACAGTATAGAAACAGGAACAGGCCCTTCGGCCCATAATGTCCACGCCGAACATAATGTTAAAATAAATGAATCTCCTCTGCCTATGCATGGTGCATCTCACTCCATTCCCTGCATATCCATGTGCCTATTTTAAAGCTTCTTTAAAAGCCTCATAATTCTGCATACCTCTATCAGATCTCCCTCAGCCTCCTCTGCTCCATGGCCAATAAACTTAGCATGTCCACTCTCTCCTCATAACTGAAATATTCCAACAAATACAACATCCTGCCAAATTGTCCTGTTCCCTCTCCAATGCAAAGTTGACTTTAATTAAGTGAGTCATCTACGTGAAAGTTTTGACCTGGTTTTGTGAGTCAAATCAGTAACTACGCAATGAATTCCCTTTGGGAATGCTGAAGATAGAATCTGTGTCTTTAGCCTTTGATGCCTCCCTCTCCTGACTCATGAAGTCCTAAAGAAGTCACCGAGAGTTCTGGAACATATCTCTTCTGGCTGTAGGGAGACATTTTGGAGGTGGGACTGCTTTTTATTTGGAAGGACATCAAGCTAATAAAAAATCCAAAAGGAAATTCTGCGCCGTGCTAATGCGATGTTCCAGAAGACAGGGCCAAACCAGGTTCTGTGTCTAACGCATACAACAAGATAAATGACGCTTTGTGGACATTGATGTAGTTAATATTGAGGACGGTGGTTCATCAGCATTCTGCGATATACACAGCATACCTTAATCTGAAATCGATGGTGATCGAGGTAGAAAGTACCTGACTAGCTTACAAATGAAGGTGAATTAAGAACCAGGCAAATTTAAAAAACACAGACATTTTTAGAGCATGAACACATAATATTTTTCAGCTCTATTATTTTGTCAGACATTTCGGCAAAGATTTATAAGCACCCCATTTTAGTTCTAAAAATACAGCATGGAAACAGGCCCTTCGGCCCACCAAGTCTACGTTGACCATCGATCACTCGTTCACACTAATTCTATGTCATCCAACTTTCACACCAACTCCTTACACACTTGGGGAAATTTGCAGAGGCCAATTAACCTACAAACCCGCACGTCTTTGGGATGTGGGAGGAAACCGGAACACCCAGAGGAAACCCACTCTGTCACAGGGAAAATGTGCAAACTCCACACACTGACAGTACCCGAGGTCAGGATCGAACCCAGGTCTCTGGCGCTGTGAGGCAGCAGCTCTACCAGCTGTGCCACAGTGCCACACTGGTACTGAATTGGGGAAGGGAATGATGGGATTGGTGTGACTAACATTCCTCAATTGTTTTGGGCTTTGTGTATCCCTGGCTTAGAACCAGTGTGAAGGTACGAAGGAGAATAGGGTTGGTGCCCGGATAGCTAGAGTTCTGGATGCTGGAGAAAGAACATTGTAGATTGTTGCTATGATCAGATATACCAGGGCAGATGGAAATAGGGTTTAGCTTAGTTCAGATTAATTTAGTTTAGAAATACAGTGTGGAAACAGGCCCTTCGGCCCACCGAGTCCATGCCGCCCAACAATCCTTGCATAGTAACACCATCCTACACTTACTAGGGACAATTTACAATTATACCAATCCAATTAACCTACAGACCTGCACATCTTTGGAGTGTACAAAGACTGGCCTTGTGAGCCCTGTAGCAAGCACTGTCAATTAGTTTCTAGCTTTGCACCTGCCTTTAGCCATGGATAAGCATATTTTGGGGTCATGACCCTTCTTGCCGACCCGAAACGTTGTCTGTCCATTCCCTCCATCTGATGCTGACTGACCCGCTGAGTTCCTCTAGCAGTTTGTGGCTTAATAATAGTAATAATAGATTTTATTTTAAGGGCGCCAAATACCGAGGTCTCTAGGACACCTTACAATTTAAGAAACATATAAACATATAAACATATAATCAGAGTAAAATAAGTTATAAAGACATCACCAATACATAAATTAAAAACAGAAATTTGATCCAAAAAAAAACAACAACAAAATTCAGAAAACACAACATGAAGGGAGCTTAGGTAGATATAAGTGCTTTTCAATCCTCCCATGTCTATTGTGTCTCCAACTTCTGGTGGGAACAATTAGGAATACTTGCCACAGAAAGCAAGGCGACAGAGGGAATGGCACAGGAATCTACGTCAGAAACCCAGACAGAAAGAGCAGATTATTTAACAGGAACACACTTGGAATCATCTGTTCTCATTTGAGAACGTAGCACAGGTTGGCAAAATAAATAAGCAAAATGATTCATGAGTTTGTGCCTAACAGTAGAAAAAATGAATCAGATTTGTCATGTATTCCCTGTGTAGAAATAGAAAATGCTGTGACTACTCAAATTGCAGTCTGACCTCTTCCACTCCCCCCCCCCCCCCTCCACCTCTTCCCTGTGCCCCACCTGGATGTGCACCCATTTCTCTTACAATCCCACCCCCATTCCCCTTCCCACCATCCATTTCCATCTGTATTCCTTCTTCTGGCTTCACATTTCTGGCCTCATCTATCCTTTTCTCCTTATCTCACAGTCTTTTATCTGTTCATCCCCCACCCCTGCCCCCACCTCTCTTCCAGCTTTCTCCCTCATACTACAATCAGTCTGACCTGAAACGTCGCTGATTCACGTTCTCCACAGATGATACCTGACCCGTCGAGTTACTCAAGCACTTTGTGTCTTTAATGAAATGGCCTACTCCTGCACCTATTGTCTATTGTCCATCTGAACTATTTTCCTCTCCACAGGCACAAAGCCTTTGCAACATGTTCTGCTTTTATCTCACATTCTCAGTGTGCAGCGGTGGTGTGTTTCGCTATCGCGGGGCCTCTCCTGTACGGCTAACAAACTGCAGGCATCTTTTAAGCTTTGATCAACGATCAGTAACAACCTCAACAAAAATAACTTAGGTGGAATCAATACGTATCTGACTGTCAAAACACTGCAGGGAGTAAATTGGATAGGATCTGGAGAGATACATAAGGCAAGTGAGCTGCTTTGAAGTCTGCCTGGATTAGAGGGATACTAGCTACAAGGAGATGTTAGACAAGCTTGGATTGTTTCTCTGGAATATCAGAGGTTGAGAGGCGACCTGATAAAAGTTTATAAAATTATGAGAGGAATAGATAGCGTAGACAGTCAGAATCTTCTTCCCAGGATAGCTTTAAGGTGAGAGGGGCAAAGTTTAAAGGAGATGTACAGGGCAAGTTTTTATTCACACAGAGAGTCGTGGGTGCCTGGAACAAATTGCCAGGGGTGGTGCTGAAGGCAGGTATGATAGTGGTGATTAAGAGGCTTTTAGAAAGGCACAGGTCAGGCAGCATCAGTTGAATGAGGAACACGGCTAATGCTTCAGGCTGATGCTGTTCTTCAGAATTGATAGAAAGTATTGATCTGTGATGTTAGACTTTATCTCTGTCCATGCTTCCCATCTTCGTGAGTAATTTCAACATTTCCTACTTTTATTTCAGTTTCCCAACATTTGCAATTTTTTTACAAAAGAACCCAGTTGTTACCTTCACCAGAATGGAGAATAATTGCTGTCAGATTCTCTTCATTCTTTAATAAGGATGCCAGATTTATCCATTCAGTTTCCTCCATGTAACATTCCATTAACTATGTCATTCTTCAGTTCATTGTTGCAGGTTTTTGAATGCATTCTTTCTTAATTATGCTTCCCATATGAGCACAATTTAGTTGCACCATCACAACTCCTAACTCGAACCCCCCCCCCCCCCCCCCCATTACCTCTGACATGGAGTCATGCAGCACAAAATCAGGCCATTTGGCCTACCATGTCCATACTGCCCTTTATCCTTATTGATTGGATTGACTGATTGAAACATACAGCTCGGAACAGGCCCTTCGGCCCACCAAGTCCATGCCAAACATTGATATCCCATTCACACTAGCTCCATGTTATCCTACTTTCTCTTCCACTCCCTACGCCCTAGGGCCAATTAACCTGTGAACCCGCATGTCTTTGGGATGTGGGAGGAAACGGGAGCACCCGGAGGAAACCTGCGCAGTCACAGGGAGAACTTGCAATCTCCACACAAAAAGCACAAGGTCAGGAGCGAACCTGGGTCTCTGGTTATATGAGGCAGCAGCTCTACCAGCTGCGCCACTGTGCCGCCAAGATGTGCTTCTGCTGAACAGTCTTGCATATTAATATGGAACACTTTAACATTTGCAACCTACACCAATTACTAATACAATTCAAGAAAAGTGCATCGATACTTTGTTTAAGGTAAAACTGTCACGGAGTGATGCTGGCTCTAAATAAATGTATTATGCATTCAGATTCATATTCTCTCCCGAGTCCTATTAGTCGACTGACAGTGCTGGTTAGGTCCCTTGATATGGTCAACATTTTGTAAAGATAAGTTTAAAATGGAAATTCAATTAACAGGTAGGAAATTACCACCATCACATTGCAAATGTTCTTACAAAAGTAAGAAGCAATCGCGATCTAATTTGGATAATGGCAAAATGTTTAAATTATTTATCATTGATGGCTCAGTCATGGGAGATAAAAATATAACCCAGATAGCAGGGCTGTTTGATTTACTTATCACCTTGAGCTTTCGAATACTGGCTTCATTTCACAGGTCGTTTGACCTCCTCCTCGATGTTCCACTTCCTCTTGGGGGTGGATGTGGTGAGTCATCGTCTGCACCTTAAATCTTAATTGTCTTCTTTGCTTCGAGCTCAGCTATCCAGTAAATCGGTCACATTTCTGCTGCTGCACTTGGAGGCATCAGGTTATGTAAGGCAGCAGTACACAAAATAAGTTCCACTTCTGATTTAATATGGAACCTCCCTCAAGCTTCCAGTTCCAGCTGCTAATGTTTGGAAGCATGCTGCAGCCTGATCGTGCGCTGTTCCTGCTTGCTCTAACTTAACTCTTTAGCTGACTAGATCTGTGAACAGCGCAAGTCTCTGGTTCCTGGTAACTCCTGGTACCATTGATCTTCCTCTGCTTGGTCATTACACCTGACCTCTCGTGATACATTTCAAGAGAGAGTCAAGTCAGGAATGTTTCTTTGTCATATGTCGGAGGGGGGAGTGGACGCTGGCGTTAAATTGCCGCTGCTCTTTCCTCAAGTTGTGCTTCTGATTTTCTTTTTTTTGTGTTTTTGGAAGGAATTCTGTCCCTGATTTATGTATTGGTCTTTATAACCTATTTTTTTTAAAATTCTGATTATATGTTTTCTATAAATCTCTGTATGGTGTCCTTGAGACCTCGGTATAAGGCGCCCGTAAATAAAATCCATTATTATTATTATTATTATATGTACCGACAATGGAACAATGACATTCTTTCTTGCAGCAGCACAACAGTCTGTAAACACAGTATGCGTAGATAATATGTAAAAAACAAAATAATCAATAACTTACCAGTGCAAAAAACCCCAAAGTCCTTAGTATAACCAAAGACAGTCCATAGTTCATGGCAAAGATAAGTCTTGGGTAGTGTTCAAGAGCCTGATGGTTGTTGGGAAGTAGATATTCCTGAATCTGGTGGTCATGGTTTTCAGGCTCCTGTACCTTGTTCCCAATGGTAGAAGTCACTGGTAGGATTTTCATCAATTTTCTCCTAATCTTAATGTCCTTTGAATGCTTGGGTGGTTTTTATTTATTTATCAGCAGCCTGCTCCTTACTGAATTTAAACAAAACCTGGTGATTGGGTGACACAAGGAACTGTACATGCTGGTTTACAAAGACTTTCTCCAGCTTTCCCCCTCCTACAGCAATCAGTCTGAAGAAGGGTCCCAACCCGAAATGTCACAAAACGCTGGAGTAACTCAGCGGGACAGGCAGAGGACTGTTCAGAAGCCTGGTAATAGAGGGGAGGAAGTCTCCACCTGTAACGTCACCCATTCCTTCTCTCCAGATATGTTGCCTGCCCCGCTGAGTTACTCCAGCTTTTTGTGTCCTCAGATGTAGACACACCCTACTACTTATCAAATCCCACCCACAAGGCCACTAAAAAAGATAAAACTAGAAATACCTAGACATGGCTACAATATACTAACAAACATAAATGGCTCCTACATTCAGTTTAAACCAGCATCTGCAGTTCTTTCGTACACATTTTATCAATTTCTTTGCTGCCTGACCTGCTGAGTTCTTCCAGCACTTTGGGAATATGGGGAAAATAAAATGGGATCAGTGTATAATTAATGTAAATGAGGGCATGGATTTCATGGTCCGTAGGGCCTGCTTCCATGCTGTATGACCCCATGACTCATTAACCTTTCCCTCCTCAGTCATTCCTTTTTCTCCCTGCTCCCGTCAGGCACAAGATACAGAAGGATGAAAGCACGGACCGTCAGACTTGGGAATGGCTTCTTCCCCTCTAATATCAGGCTTCTGAACAGTCCTTCCATAAGCCAGGATACGGTCCGATTCACCTCTACTCCTTTGTGGACATTGGACTTTGTCTCTGGAACTGAACTCTGGAGCAATGCTGAGAACTATATTCACTTGCACCTCCTACAAACGTATCTACTGTAACCGTTGTTCAAGATGTGGACTCTTGTACATCGGCGAGACCAAACGTACACTGGGCGATCGTTTCGCTGAACACCTTCGCTCAGTCCGCCTGGACCTATCTGATCTCCTGGTCGCTCAACTCTTTAATTCTCCTTCCCATTCCTACACTGACCTTTCTGTCCTAGGCCTCCTCCATTGTCAGCGTGAGGCTAAATGCAAATTGGAGGAACAACATCTCATATTTCGCTTGGGAAGTTTGCAACCCAGGGGTATGAATATTGATTTCTCTAACTTGAATCAACCACTGCATTCCCTCGCGGAGATGGAGAGCATCCCTCCCAAAACAACACAATTTATTTGTCATTTGGACCCCGTTGTGGTCCAAACGAAATGTCGTTTCTGCAGCCATACATTACAAAACGAAGAAGACCCGAGACACAACACAATTTACACATACATCCATCACAGCGCTGTGATGGAAGGCAAAAAAAACGTATCTCTCCACTGCACTCCCCCCCCCCCCCCCCCCCGATGTCAGAGTCAAAGTCAAAGCCCCCGGCGGGCGATGGTGATTGTCCCGCAGCCATTAAAGCCACGCCGGGTAATGCAAGGTCGCGCACCGGGTCTTGGTGTTAGAGCCCCGGCGTGCGCTTGCAAAGTCCCGCGGCCATTCCAAGCCGTGCGGGGCAATGATGTAAAGCCCCGCTCCAGGTGCTCTTCAACCCCGAAACTCGGGCGGGAGAAGTCGCCGCTGCGGAAGCCCCGAAAAGCGGTCTCCCACCAGGGACCCGCGGGCCTCCGGTGTCGCCCCACTCAAGTCTTCCGTTCTCACCTAGCTGCAGCCACCAATGACCTGTTTCCTTTATCATTGTTATTTGTTTGCATATCTTTCATTCATTTGTTCCGTGTTTCTCTACATCATCGTCTATATCTCTCATTTTCCTTTCCTGTGACTTTCAGTCCGAAGAAGAGTCTTGACCCGAAACATCACCCAATCTTTCTCTCCAGAGATGCTGCCTGTCCCACTGATTTACTCCAGCATTTTGTGACTATATTCTGTACTCTGTAACTTCCTCTTCACTTTATCTATTGCACTTAGTTCAGCTTGATTGTATTTATATAGAGTATTACCTGATCTGCTTGGATCGCATGCAAAATAAACCCTTTTTACTGTCCCTCAGTACCCGTGGCAATAATAAACCTAAGCCAAAATTGTGCTTTTAGTATAAACGTTAAAGATTTTGCACCAAACTTAGATATCCTTCCTACCATCAAAGGAAATAATATCTGGCTGGTAGGTTCTGTGGTGTTTATGGGATGGAGTCATAAAACTTGGCTGTTTTGTTTACTGCGTTTCAGCAAGTGATTCATTGTGTGTGATGTACATAAAACATGTTGACACAATAAAACACTCCAGCTGTAAATCTGTGGGCTTGAGTTGGTGACACCCTGCTTTGTGTACCGGTCCCATCTTTCAGTGAACAGGGTCCATACTTCTCTGCTTCCTGACCATTAAAGTTCAGTACGCTGGACTCGTGAAATTGAGACACGAGAAACTACAGCAGCATGAATCTACGGCAAAGTGCTGGAGTAACTCAACGGGTGGGGCAGCATCTGTAAGGAAATGGACAGCCGACATTTTGGGTCTTCAGACTGATTGTAGGAGGGGGAGGGGGGGGAGAGTTGCAAAATAGGTGGGGGAAGGGCAAAGCTCGGCAAGTGATAGGTGGATACATGTGAGGAGGCAATTGGATGGACTGAGTGAGCAGGGCTGCCAACTCTCATGCTCTCAGCGTGAGAATCACGCCTTGGAGCAAATTCTCACGCCCTCACGCTCATGACCGAGTTCTCATGCTGAGTTCAGTCCCTGCACAGTTTGTCCCTTTGCGCCGCGTGCCAGGGATCTGCACGGTCTGGCGAAGCGCGTCGGTTTCCGGCTGTGAGTGACGTCGCGTCTCTTCTCTCTTGGTTGGATGTGCAGCCGCCGGGTGTCAGCAGCTCTATGTGCCGGCTGTGAGCGCTGCGCTGCCGGCCGCCGCTGCAGCCTCGCTCCCTCCCTCCCTCCCTCCTGCCCTTCAACTCACACGGCAGCGCCAGCGCCGCCAATCCACGCTGCACTGTGCCCGCCAGACTCCCCATTGGGCGGCCGGGGAGAGAGAGGGAGGGGGGAAAGAGAGAGAGAGGGAAAGAAAAAAAGGGAGGGGTGGAGGCAAAGCGAGACAAGGGGAGGGAATGTAGAAAGGGGATGAAGGAAGGAAAGGAGAAAGTGGAGTAAGAGGGAGGGGGAGGAAAGAGGGAAGGATGGGGGCAGGAGTGAGGAAGGGGTGGATGGAGAGAGGGGGAAGAAAAGGTGTGTGTGTTTGTGTCTGTGTGTCTGTCTCCCTGTGTGTGTGTGTGTGCGTGTCTGTGTGTCTCCCTGTGTGTGTGTGCTTGTGTGTGTGTGTCTCCCTGTGTGTGTGTGTCTCCCTGTGTGTGTGTGCTTGTCTGTGTGTCTCCCTGTGTGTGTCTCCCCGTGTTTGTTGTTTGTCTCGCTGTGTGTGTGTGCGTGTCTGTGTGTCTCCCTGTGTGTGTGTCTCCCTGTGTGTCTGTGTGTCTCTGTGTGTGTGTGTCTCCCCGTGTGTGTGTCTGTGTGTCTCCCTGTGTGTGTGTGTGTGTGTGTGTGTGTGTGTGTGTGTGTGTGTGTGTGTGTGTGTGTGTGTGTGTGTGTGTGTGTGTGTGTGTGTGTGTGTGTGTGTGTGTGTGTGTGCGTGTGTGTGTGTGTGTGTCTGTGTGTGTGTGTGTGTGTGTGTGTGGTCTGGGGAAGCGCGTCAGTTGGCGGCTGTGAGTGACGTTGCATCTCTTCTCTTCTTTCTTGGTTGGATGTGCAGCCGCCGACAACATGAAGCAGCCGGAGATAGAACTAACCAGGTGAATTGGTTGTAAAACATGGGGGGGACCACAATGAGGCCAAACATCTAGGACAGGGTTCGGCAACCTACAGCACACGGGCCGAATCCGGCCCGTAACCCGAAAAAACACTTTTTTTTTTCAATTTGTTTTCACGGGGTCGGGGCAGGCAAGCCGACCTGAGAACTGCAGCCAGTCCCTGGGACGCGAGCTGATCTGGGAACGGCAGCCAGTCCCTGGGCACGCAGGATGCCAACTTGATCATTATGGATAAATTGGGCCAGCCATGTACATGTTGTATAACTCTGACTATGCAGATCTGAATGGGCTTAGAATGACCATTTAAGCAAAATTGCCCTCACTTTCCCCATTTTGATTCTTGAGATTAATATCCCTTTGCTCTGTTAACAGTACTTATGAGGTAGAGTCAGGAAAGGGAACATGTTATTTTCTTTTAGTTTGCTTTAATTTGTTAGTTGATTTTTTGTTGACTGCCATAATTTCTGAAATGGTCTTAATGTAACTTAACTGTTATAAAGCAGTAATAAGTGATTTTTGTCCAAACAATTGGAACTTGCATAAAATGTTTGCATTATTAGCAGGGCTGCCAACTCTCACGCATTGAGCGTGAGACTCACGCCTTTCACAAAACTCTCATGCTCTCACGCTGATCACAAAATTATATAATGAGAATAGGACCTGTTTTGCTTAACAAATAGTGTAGGAAGGAATTGCAGATGCTGGTTTAAACTGAAGAAGACACTAAAAACTAGAAAAACTCAGCAGGACAGGCAGCATCTCTGGAGAGAAAGAATGGGTGATGTTTCAAGTCGAGACCTTCAGCCTGAAGAGGTTGAAAACCAGCCATAAAACACAATGACTGGACATGTGTGTTATCCAACTAAGGGCAGAAATCACAATCATGTGTTCATCTTTATTCACGTGACATCATAATAAATATATTACAGAAACAATAATTTAATGGGGTGGCACGGTGGCGCAGTGGTAGAGTTGCTGCCTCTATGGGTTTTCTCTGGATATTCCGGTTTCTCCCATATCCGAAAGAAGTGCAGGTTTGTAGGTTAATTGGCTTCTGTAAATTGTCCATGGCGTGATGGATGGAATTGGTGTATGATAGATTGCTGGTCGGTGTGGACTTTGTGGGCGGAAGGGCCTGTTTTCATATATATTTTTACATATATATCTTAATTTCATTGAACCATATATGATTGAATATGTGGCATTATTTTCATCTTGTTTCTATATTCAAAGGGTAAGGTTGAAACCGTCTGAAGAAGGGTTTCGGCCCGAAACGTTGTCTATTTCCTTCGCTCCATAGATGCTGCCGCACCCGCTGAGTTTCTCCAGCAATTTTGTCTACCTTCGATTCTCCAGCATCTGTAGTTCCTTCTTGAACAAGGTTGATTGATTTATTTGTGCAGAACAGTGATGGAAGTCTGACGTTTGCTTTGTTTCTCTGAGTTTTTCTCTCTCTATATATATATACATAACAGCATGAATATAATCTGATTTCCATATATGAATACAGTCATTCATGTGCTGCACCTGTTGATCAGAGCGTGGCTCTATTGTGGAATGTAATTAGGAATGTAATTTAGCCTAACCTTATTCATACCTAATCCAATTTAAAGCATAAATGTTGCTTTCAAATGCAAGTTAAAAGACTCGCTACAGTACGCACCAGATTGCACAATTTCAAGCTGAAAAATGCAAAAGCTCCCTACCGTGGAAGAGGGAACACCCCCCTTCCACACCCTCCCCCCCCCCCCCCGGTCGCTATGCTCCCTCGTAATTTCTCACTCTCAACTCTCACCCAATGTTGGCAGCCCTGTGAGTGAGTGACAATGGCTAGAGGTGAAAAGGAGGCAAAAGGGTGCTGCCATGGGTGGTGGTGGAGGTAGATATGATAATGGCATTTAAGAGGCTTTTAGGTGGGAACATGGATATGCAAGGAACGGAGGGATATAGATTACTTGCAGGTGATAGAAAGTGCTGATCTGTGATGTTAGACTTCTTCTCTGTCCATATTTCCCGTCTCCCTGAGTAATTTCAACATTTCCTACTTTTATTTTAGGAGATTAATTTATCTTGGCACCATTGTGGGCACGTTGTAGGCCGAAGGGCCTGTTCCTGTCCTGTTCTATGTTTGCATAAGGAACCGCAGATGCTGATTTATGAGAGGGAAAAAATACAAAGTGCTGGAGTAACTCAGCAGGTCAGGCAGCATCTCTAGAGTACATGGATAGTTCCATATTTGACATTTTGCTTAAAATTATTTATTTTCCCTCTTTTAAAAAAAAATAATAGTTTATCTCAGCATCATGTTTGGCATGGCCATTGTGGGTCGAAGGGCCTGTTCCTGTGCTGCACTGTTATATGTTCTATGTTCTCGTTCTGTGCATTTTAGCCTGCAGGTCAATCCCAGCCCTCTATATTTTGAAGACCAGTGAGGCTAACAGATTGGTGCTGCCTTTAACATGTTAGCACAGTGGTCTCTGATCCTACACATGAGGATCACAGGCGCCTATTGATCACAAATCTACTTCCATTTTAGTAGTTAAATTGATTCACTCACACATATCAAAGCACACGGACTTAAAGGAAGAGACAAGCTACAAAAATATCAATCAGGATCACAAACGGCTTCCTCCCATAAGGCGTAATAGTAAACTGATTGCCAATGTGACAAGGCAATTTCCCCTAGCTTTTCCCAATAACCCCCTACGTTTTATGTGAGGAAGGTAAACTTTCAGCACTTGTTATTGATGTTAAAAACAAACTTAGAAACTTTCTATCAAAACCGCATAAAGTGCTGCAATCGATTGCAGAACAACAATTAATTAAAAACATGTTTTTCAATTAAAACTAATTTAAAAAATAATTCAATTTTTGTAATGAGACCTGGAAAAATATATTGTTATTTTTTCAAGTTGGTTTAGCTTGATATTCACCGGATTAGTGAAGAAAAGGGTAACAAGAACATTATTTTACTTTATCAAGAGATGGTTATCGATTACAAAGAGTAAACATACCATTGATAGAAACATAGAAACATAGAAATTAGGTGCAGGAGTAGGCCATTCGGCCCTTCGAGCCTGCACCGCCATTCAATATGATCATGGCTGATCATCCAACTCAGTATCCCGTACCTGCCTTCTCTCCATACCCTCTGATCCCTTTAGCCACAAGGGCCACATCTAACTCCCTCTTAAATATAGCCAATGAACTGGCCTCGACTACCCTCTGTGGCAGAGAGTTCCAGAGATTCACTACTCTCTGTGTGAAAAAAGTTCTTCTCATCTCGGTTTTAAAGGATTTCCCCCTTATCCTTAAACTGTGACCCCTTGTCCTGGACTTCCCCAACATCGGGAGCAATCTTCCTGCATCTAGCCTGTCCAACCCCTTAAGAATTTTGTACGTTTCTATAAGATCCCCTCTCAATCTCCTAAATTCTAGAGAGTATAAACCAAGTCTATCCAGTCTTTTTTCATAAGACAGTCCTGACATCCCAGGAATCAGTCTGGTGAACCTTCTCTGCACTCCCTCTATGGCAATAATGTCCTTCCTCAGATTTGGAGACCAAAACTGTACGTTGATAGATATGAACACTTATTGAAAATAAAGCACGTAAATAGGTGGTCAGAATTTTCATACAGAGACATCGTAATGAGAAAGAACCTACTAGATTTGTGTGCAATGGGGTGCCCAGAATTGCATGCAGCACTCCAAATGTGGCCTAAACAAATTCCTATAAAATGCAATATTAATATATGCAATTAAAATAAGGTCCCAGCCGGCCCAACCTCCCCCTATATTTTAGTGTTTAGTTTAGTTTAGAGATACAGCACAGAAACAGACCCTTCGGCCCACCGAGTCCGAACCGACCAGCGATCCCTGCACATTAACACTATCCTACACTAGGGACAATTTTTACATTTATACCAAGCCAATTAACCTACAAACCTGCATGTCCTTGGAGTGTGGGAGGAAACCCAAGTTCTCGGAGAAAACTCACACAGGTCACGGGGAGAAAGTACAAATTCCGTACAGACAAACACCCATGGCCAAGATCGAACCCGGGTCTCTGGCACTGTAAGCGCTGTAAGGCATCAACTCTACCGCTGCGCCACTGTGATGCCCTAAACTCAGGCACACAAGTCCTGGCATCAACCTCGAAAGATAAGTTTTTGGAAGTGGCATCAAAACATGTGTAGCAAGAGGGTGGGTGACTGTGCAATAAAGGTTTGAATGGTTTTGAACAGCACCAAACATGTCTTCAAATAGCGTCACCCACAGATGAGCTCAATTTATTATGATCAGTGTGTTCCATGCCCCTTTAAACCTCAGCACGTTTGAACATGAGGTTTTGTTTCATCTACTTATCAGGGTGTGGGTGTCAGTAACTCTATCTAATCCCAGTCAAACATCACATTCATGCCTTTAGGTTACCACCTCCAAGATTTCTTTACAAATATTGGACCAAATATTCATTTATTATTCATCAGTAATTTGAGAGAACATCTCCAAGTGCAGCAATTGGCCAGATGTCAGGTCCGATTTGTTTTAAATTATTCTAATTGGGTTATTATATAGACAGGTGTTACATGGAGTTAGGGTTGCGGGGAAATTAATATCTCCAAGGATGACGGGAGTTAGGAAGTAGGGTAAGGGCCGTGAACAGTCTTGGTGTGCTGCTGAGCCAAAGTGAATGAAGATAATAACATTTAAAAGACATTTGGACAGTTACATGGATAGGAATGGTTTAGAGGGATCTGGGCCAAATGTGGGCAGGTGGGACTAGTATAGAAGAGACAACTTGGCCAGCATGTGCAAATTGGGCTGAAGGACCCGTTTCCATGTTGTATGACCCTATGGCCTATCATTCCTTTCCCTCTCTGCCTCTCCATCTGAAATGGGGCTTGTTCCCATGCAGTATGGCTCAATGATTCTATAACTAAGACTTTAGCAGGAGTGCAAGAGGAGAAGGGATAATTTTGCAGCGATGTACAAGATCATGAGCAGAATTGATAGACTAGATGCACTGACTTTGCTATGAACAATGGACTATCTTTGGTTGTACTAAGGGTTTTGTACATTTTGCATTAGTATGTTATTGATTTTTGAGTCTTCATGATTTTAACGCCTCGCTTGAGTCTTCTATCTTTGGAAATTGTGTTCTAATTCACAGATGTGAATCCCACACTCTAAAGATGTACAGGTTTGTAAGTTAATTGGCTTGGTACAATTGTAAATTGTCCCTAGTGTTTATAGGGTATTGTTAATGTGCGTGGATTACTGGTCGGTGCGGACTCAGTGGGCCGAAGGCCTGTTTCCGTGCTGTATCTCTAAACTAAACTAAACTAAACTTGCTGTAGCTTTGACTTGTATTTAAATTGGAAATTGCATGTTTGTAGGTTAATTGGCCTCTGGAAAATTGCCGCTAGTGAGTAGAGAGTCGATGAGAAAGTAGGATAACGTAGAACTAGTAGGAATGGGTGATTGATTTGTCAGTGTGGACTTGGTGGGCCGAAGGGCCTATTTTCATGCTGTATCTCCAAAATAAAGCAGTTAAAATTTTCATTTTATAAACACAGCTCAGAAAGACACACGATTCCCACTTGTGTTTCTTTTTTTTTGTCCCTTTAAGAAACGTGAGATTATTCCAATCATGGATTAATTTGCATGCAGGCTTGGTATCAAGATCGCTCCCAGGAGGAGGCAGACATCCAACAGGTCTGACCACAGCTGACTACAACATGGCAAAATGTCTCAGCTGAACATATCACAAAGTGCTGGAGGAACTCAACGGGTCAGGTAGCATCTGTGCAGGGAATGAACAGATGACGTTTCGGTCAGACCCTTCTTCTGACTGAGTCATGCATCATGACCCACAAGGTCACCTCTTCCATTCCCTCCAGATGCTGTCTGACCTACTGTGTTACACCAGCACTTTGTGTTTTGCTCAAGATTCCAGCATCTGTAGTTCCTTCTGTCTCTCAGCTGCTCCTATTGAGTTTTTGACAAGATTAGCATGTTTTGTTTCTTGACGAGGTTTTTACATCTCCCCAGTTCCACGTCACTGCTGCCCTTTCTTTACTCTGGTGTGAATTATCTGCCTGACATTTAATTTGGGTAAATCACTTCCTCACCGATTCAAAAATTTGTTTCCCATCTGCTTTACATGTCAATCTCTTTAGACTTGCCCTTGGGTTTTCCATTCTGATCAGTAGCCATCAGTTAATGGAAGCTGGTAGCATGGTGGTTGTTACTGGATTGACAGCTAGAATCCTGAACCATCTCTCCAAGGAGATGAGTTCGAATACCACCATGGCAGCTGTGGTTTTCAAACTTAATTAAATCCTTTTGAGGTTAAAATGTTAACTCATTAACAATAACCATGAAACTATTGTGTTGTAAAAATACATCGAATTCACAGAGGGAGAGAAATCTGCCATCTTCACTTGGCCTATACGTGACTCCAGACTCAGCACTGTGGTTGACTCAAAATTGCCTCTTCATGCGAAGGCAGTAGCGAACCAGCGCTGGTGGTACCCGCACCCAGTGAAAGAATAAAAAAAACACAACATCTATCCAGAATGCTTCTGAAGCCTGGGGTCAGAAGCCTTCCCTAAGACCTATTGGAGTTACAGAGTCATAGACCAGCAGAGTTAGGGCAGCAAAGTGGCGCAGTGGGTAGAGCTGCTGCCTCACAGTGCCAGAGACCTGTGTTCAACCCTGACGTTGGGTGCTGATTGTGTGGAGTTTGCACGTTCTCCCTGTGACCACGCAAGTTTCATAGTATTAGTGCGAGCGGGTGATCAATGGTCGGCGTGGACCCGGTGGGCCGAAGGGCCTGTTTCCATGCTGTATCTCGAAAACTAAAACTAAACTAGAATAAACTAAACTTTATGGAAATGGTCAAGTTAATGACCTAGTAGAGATTGATTCGGTAGAATACAAAGTGTGAAGTTAATGGGTTTATGATAGAGAGGAAGGCATTAATGAAATCCCACAAGATCTGTGGTGAGGCCTCAATTATTCCCAGTCTTATCCTTAATGTACAATGCAACATAAAGACCTATTCAAATGTGTTAAGAATGCCGACATCCGACTTGATGGGAGCATAAAATGGCTGTGAAGAATTGACAATGCAGATGGGGAATAGCTCTTTATAAACGTACACAAAGGCTATAAAAAACATATTGAATACATATAAATGCATTTGATGGGAAAATCATCTTCTCCTTGCAAAATAAGTGTCTATGTGGGTGGAATATCTATGGGTACCTTTACAAAGGGTCCAGGAATGAATGGTTCTGAGGTTCATTTCTGAAGGAATTGAATTGAAAAGCAAGGTCGTGTTTCTGATAGATACAGGATCTATATGACTCATTTGGCCTTAAATGGAGAAGTACCAAGTGCATTTTAACAGAGTGAATGGTTGAAAGGAGCTAGTAATATAGTCAATGTGTTATAGTCAGTGCAATTGGTAAATTTAGAAACATAGAAAATAGGCGCAGGAGGAGGCCATTTGGCCCTTCGAGCCAGCATTGCCATTCATTATGATCATGGCTGATTATCCACAATCAGTAACCCGTGCCTGCCTTCTCCCCATTTCCCTTGATTCCGCTAGCCCCTAGAGCTCTATCAAACTCTATTTTAAATTCATCCAGTGAATTGGCCTTCACTGCCTTCTGTGGCAGAGAATTCCACAAATTCACAACTCCCTGGGTGAAATTTTTTTTTCTCATCAGTTTTAAACGGCCTCCCCTTTGTTCTTAGACCATTGCCCCCTGGTTCTGGACTCCCCCAACATTGGGAACAATTTTCCTGCATCTAGCTTGTCCAGTCCTTTTATACTTTTATACCTTTCTATAAGATATCCTCTCATCCTTCTAAATTCCAGTGAATACAAGCCCAGTCTTTCCTCATATGACAGTCCCGCCATCCTGGGGATTAACCTCGTGAACCTACGCTGCACTGCCTAAATAGCAAGGATGTCCTTCCTCAAATTAGACCAAAACTGCACACAATGCTCAAGATGTGGTCTCACCAGGGCCCTGTACAACTGCAGAAGGACCTCTTTGCTCCTATGCTCAAATCCTCTTGTTATGAAGGCCAACATGCCATTAGCTTTCTTCAATGCCTGCTGTACCTGTAGGTTTACTTTCAGTGATTGGTGTACAAGGACACTCAGGTCTTGTTGCACTTCCCTTTTTCCTAATCCGACAGCATTGAGATAATAATCTGCCTCCTTGTTCTTGCTGTGAAAGTGGATAACCTCACATTTATCTATGTACATTATACTGCATCTGTCATGCATCTGCCACTCACACAACCTGTCTAAGTCACTCTGCAACCTCCTAGCATCCTCTTTGCAGTTCACACTGCCACGCACCTTTGTGTCATCTGCAAATTTGCTAGTGTTACTTTTAATTCCATCATCTAAATTAATATATATTGTAAATAGTTGCGGCCCCAGCATCGAGCCTTGCGGCATTCCACTCGCCACTGCCTGCCATTCTGACAGGGACCCGTTTATTCCTACTCTTTGTTTCCTGTCTGCCACCCAATTCTCTATCCATGTCAATCCCCTCCCCTCAATACCATGGGCTCTAATTGTGCCCACCAATCTCTTGTGTGGGACCTTATCAAAGGTTTTCTGAAAGTTCAGATACACCACATCCACTGGCTCTCCTTCATCCATTTTACTTGTCACATCCTCAAAAAATTCCAGAAGATTAATCAAACAGGATTTCCCCTTCATAAATCCATGCTGATTTGGACCAATCCTTTTATTGCTATCCAAATGCGCCATTATTACTTCTTTAATAATTGACTCCAGCATCTACCCCACCACTGATATCGAGCTAACTGGTTTATAATTCCCCGTTTTCTCCCTTTTTCCTTTTTTGAAAAGTGGGATAACATTAGCTACCCTCCAATCCACAGGAACTGATCCTGAACCTATAGAACATTGGAAAATAATCACCAATGCATCCACAATTTCTAGAGCCACCTCCTTGAGTATCCTGGGATGCAGACCATCAGGCCCTGAAATTTATCAGCCTTCAGTCCCATCAGTCTACCCGATACTATTTCTCGCCTAATGCAAATTTCTTTCAGTTCCTCTGTCTCCCTAGATCCTCTTCGATCACGGTTCTTTTAAACTTCTCTTTAATTGCAACTCCAATAATTGACAAGTGTGGCAGGCCAGTCTTTTCCATGCAAAGTCCCCAGTGTCACCATCAATAGGGTTGTCCTGCTGTTGTTTCTGGTGTTCTTGGATCATGATATCAGTTAAACATAGTTACAGGACTCTTGTGACATCTAATGCAACAGCAAAGGAACCAATATAAATGATTCAACCTGGGCAGGAAAGCCCACAATGTCTGTGCGAAACTTGATACCAAGTTAAACTCACCTCCTCTGCCTGCCCATGATCTCTATATCCACCATCCATGCATGTCCATGTGCTATCTCCATCATCACGTTCCTGGCACCCACATCTCCCTGTGTATGTAGAAAAACTTGCCCCGCACATCTCCTTTATACATTGCAGCGCTCACCACGAACTTATGCCCGCAAGTCTTTGACATTTCCACTGCAGACATGCAGCAGAGCTCCAGAAACATCCTGGCTGACTCTACTTGTTGAGCTTTCTGCAAGGTTCAGTCAACCTCTAGCATCAAGTGGAAGCTGTATCTGAAGTGATCAAGTTTGACTGTGCATACAATGCTCTTTGGTACAGTGTGTACAGAATGGGTATTATGTACTATGGACTTGGTTTTTTTCTAATTATGTTTTTGCACCAAAATCTCATTTTCTGTACAGTCTGCATGGAAGCCTGCACTGCCACAGGCGGAACGGCAAACACACCGCACAGACAGCAGTGGAGGGGTCATACCCAGGTTGCTGGAGTGCAGTGAGGCAGCAACTCCATAGCTGTGCCATTGTGTCACCTAGGTCAGTGGTAAAGCTGCCTTCTACACCAGCTACAAACTAATGCACTCCTTGTTGTGCCTCATTGCTGGTAATATTCAGTCTGCACTAACAACACAACACATAACCAGCCAAGTGGTAAGCAACTCATTACAAAGCTGTGAATGCGCTGTCTTCACTAATGAGTGCAATTTAATATTAATGATATTCTAAATCCTCTTCATTTGTCAGGAAACAAGTGAAAGATTTTGTAAATTTAATGTAACATAATTAATCGGGAAAGCTATTTACTTCATTTTTTCCCCTTCAAGGTGCCTGCCATTTCACTGTAATGTTATGAATATAGTGAATTACATGAAAACAAAAATAGATCAAAATAGTTGATGCCCACATGGCTCGATCAGTAATCTTTTATCTACCTTCCTGCCTGTTCAAGTGAGATTACAAGCCATCACTACATTGCATAAAAAAACTTCTCTTTTGCAGTCTGCAGAAGTCTACCTAAGCTTTAAAATATCCTTCAAGGCGGTGAGTAAAAATTGCTTTATAAATCTGTACATCCACCTTAATCTCTTAACAGCAGCAGAGATCAGACAACTCATAAGCAAAGGGAGTGCTATTAATTGAACAACTCATTCTACAAAGCAGTGCCAAAAAGAATTACATTTGCAATAATCAAAATGGGTTCAGGGAACACAATGGCAAATGAATATCAGCAAAGCCGCAGATAAGAAAGGGAGCTTGCACTTTAATCTTGACTGACAACGTGAAGTTAGGCAGTATCTCAGAGTTGATAATGTTTTAAGAAACTCCCCTGAGCCCACAATAGTAAACTCTAAGCTCCCATTAATGAAGTTATTGGATCGGATATTCTGCCTCCTCAGGGTTCGATTGGTTGAATTGATTGAAAGATGCAGCATGGAAACAGGCCCTTTGGCCAATCAAATCCATGCTGTCCATCGATCAACCATTCACTGAAGATAGACACAAATGCTGGAGTAACTCAGCCGACAGACAGCATCTCTGAATAGAAGGAATGCAGTTCTATGTTATCCCACTTTCTCACCCACTCCCTACACAAGAGGGACAAGTTATGGAGGCCAATTAGCCTACAAACCCGCACGTCTTTGGTATGTGGGAGGAAACCAGAGCACCCGAAGGAAACCACGTCATCACAGGAAGAATGCGCAAACTCCCCAAAGGCAGCATCTGAGGTCTGGATGGAGCTCGAGTCCCTGACACTGTGAGGCAGTGGCTCTACCACCAATGGGCTGAGACCAGCCCTCAGACCGTCGGTCCACGTTCACAAGTTACAGAAGTAGAATTAGACCATTCGGCCCATCGAGTCTACTCCGCCATTCAATCATGGCTGATCTCTGCCTCCTAATCCCATTTTCCTGCCTTCTCCTCATAACCAGCCCTGGGAGATGCAGCGAGACCTGGGTGTCATGGTACACCAGTCATTGAAAGTAGGCATGCAGGTGCAGCAGGCAGTGAAGAAAGCGAATGGTATGTTAGCTTTCATAGCAAAAGGATTTGAGTATAGGAGCAGGGAGGTTCTACTGCAGTTGTACAGGGTCTTGGTGAGACCACACCTGAGTATTGCGTACAGTTTTGGTCTCCAAATCTGAGAAGGACATTATTGCCATAGAGGAGTGCAGAGAGAGGTTCACCAGACTGATTCCTGGGATGTCAGGACTGTCTTATGAAGAAAGACTGGATAGACTTGGTTTATACTCTCTAGAATTTAGGAGATTGAGAGGGGATCTTATAGAAACTTACAAAATTCTTAAGGGGTTGGACAGGCTAGATGCAGGGAAGATTGCTCCCGATGTGGGGAAGTCCAGGACAAGGGGTCACAGCTTAAGGATAAGGGGGAAATCCTTTACAACCGAGATGAGAAGAACTTTTTTCACACAGAGAGTGGTGAATCTCTGGAACTCTCTGCCACAGAGGGTAGTCGAGGCCAGTTCATTGGCTATATTTAAGAGGGAGCTAGATGTGGCCCTTGTGGCTAAAGGGATCAGAGGGTATGGAGAGAAGGCAGGTACGGGATACTGAGTTGGATGATCAGCCATGATCATATTGAATGGCGGTGCAGGCTCGAAGGGGCCGAATGGCCTACATCCTGCACCTATTTTCTATGTTTCTATGTTTCTAACCCTTGACACCCATTCGAATCAAGAATCGGTTGGGCATAGCACAGCGCTGTGTCATCTCACTGCCAATCCAACTGGCCAGAGGCACTCATAGAAAGATGCTTACATCCCTCATGATCCATCACACCTCTCAAAGGTATTACTAAAGATTCTTTCTATCCTTGACATTCACATTCAGAAACAGTGGGAAACTATTCATAACTAATCAAATACTATAAAAAAAAAAGTAAAGCTTTTGTAATGCATTTTTATATCAATTGAAACATTAATAATACCCTCGCATTTATAAACAATTAAATACATTTCAATACAATAGCATTGGTACCTGTGCCACTATCCGTGAGGCAAGAGCTGGAAGGACACAAAGTACTGGAGTAATCTAGCGGGCCAGGCAACGTCTCTGGAGAACATGGATAGGTGTTGTTTCGGGTCAAGACCCTTTTTCAGACCCCTTCTTCAGAAATAGAAGGATAGTGCAGTTTAATATGTGTTTAAGGAGCTGCTGCAGAAGGGAGGGCTTCAGATATGGAACACAAAAGGTAGAACAGCGCAGCACAGGAACAGGCCCTTCAGTCCACAATGTCTGTGCTGAACACGATGCCAAGTTAAACCAAAGACACAAAGAGCAGGAGTAACTCAGTGGGTCAGGCAGTATCTGGAGAACATGGATAGACAATGTTTCGGGTCGGAACCCTTCTTCAGACTGATTGTGGTGGAGGGTGGTGGAAAGAAAGCTGGAAGAGAGAGGGGCAGGACAGGACAAAGCCTGGCAAGTAATTGGTGGATAATCACAGAGGGGGAGCAGCAAGAGTGTCTCGCAGAAGTCGCGTCGCATTGAGAGCTTAGAAACATAGAAACATAGAAAATAGGTGCAGGAGTAGGCCATTCGGCCCTTCGAGCCTGCACCGCCATTCAATATGATCATGGCTGATCATCCAACTCAGTATCCTGTACCTGCTTTCTCTCCATACCCCCTGATCCCTTTAGCCACAAGGGCCACATCTAACTCCCTCTTAAATATAGCCAATGAACTGGCCTCAACTACATTCTGTGGCAGAGAATTCCAGAGATTCACCACTCTCTGTGTAAAAAGCTTCTTGAAAGTTATCATACCTGGAGGAGATTTTGCTGGAGAACAGTAAAGTGTAGACACAAATAACTGCAGATGCTTTTTTACAACAAAAAAAAGACACAAAGTGCTGGAGCAACTCAGTGGGTCAGACAACATCTCTGTAGAACATGGGTAGGCAACGTTTTGTGTAAACCGGCACCTTCAGTCACCAAGTTAAACTAATCTCCTCTGCCTGCATGTGACCCATATACCTCCATTCCCTGCATAATTGGATCAATGGGCTTGCTTTCAGGGCAGGTGGGGTCTATACAAGAGGAATGGGTTGTACCTGAACTGGAGGGGGATCAATACCTTTGCAGGGCAGCTTGCTAGTGCTACTCGGGGGGGATTTGTGTCTTCTCTCGCACTGTTGCGAGTCTTTGGATCTCTCGTCCTCAAAGGATGATGGAGACAGAATCTTTGAATATCCAGTGGGTGGATTTGTGGCAAACAAGAGAGTGAATGGTTAAAGGGAAGGACATAAAGTGCTGGCATAGCTCAGCCGGTCAGGCAGCATCTCTGGAGAACATGGATAGGTGGATAGTTTACAGGGGATAGGCGGAAATGCAGAGTTGAGGTTCCTGTTCAGTCAACCATGACCTTATTAACAGAACATCTCTCTTACCTCCACCTCTACCCCCCATGTAGCATTTGTACCCTGCAACATCGAGCTGCTTGTCCTCTCCCTCCCTCCCTCAGCCACGTTTCTGTGATAGTTACTATATCCTAGTCTTATGTACCTATCCACGTCCTAACTTCATCATCTGTGTTGATGCACCGTGTTGTTCAAACCTAATATTGTAGAATCTTGCCAAATAAACCAAATGGGGTATCGAATCTAAAATGATATATCAAAGAGCTGCAGGAGTAATGATCCATCACTGACATATCTCTTCATTTCTTGATTAGCGATCTCAGAAGGTGCCAGATTCAACCTGCAAGATGATTTATGCATGGGTTTGACGCCAGCTGCTTAGCACAAAATATATCAGTAGAAAACTGATAGCTACATATCAATATATCAAGGACATGGCCCATCTGTATTTGTTAAATAATAAAGCAACAATTATAAACAGTTGAAGATGAGTAACCTGAATTAGAGGAGCCTTTGTTGAAGGAAGTTCTACTTGTGTAACATCAGAATGTGGAACTACTCCATAACTATATCATCCCTGCCTAATCCTTACTCAACCATTACTTTCAAACTAGGAGACCAAGTCTGGTTCAATCTGGAGTGCAAAAGAACTACTAACAACAGCATTATAATGTCATACAGCATGGAAACAGGCTCTTCGGCCCAACTTGACCATGCCGACCAAGATGATGCATATACACTAGTCCCACCTGTTCCGCATTTAGCCCATGTCCTACCAAACCTTTCCGATCCCTTCCAAAAAGTGTACCTCAATTTGGTGAAGCTACAAAATAAAACAGTTTGAAAATATAAACTGGATGAAAAAAATGGGAAAACATAGAAATAGTGTGAACGGGTAGTCAGCATGGACTGGATGGGCCGAAGGGTCTGTTTCCATGCTGTATCTCCATCTATAAATCCCGTAGAATAATTCTATCGGCACTCTCAGTTTATAACCTGAATTTAAGATTTGTTTTATTTTAGTAAAATTAAGTTGAGAACAGTTGAGAGTTGAAAAGATTTATATGAAATTAAAATAATTGAAACACATTGAAACAAATATAAATGTTTAAAATCATAAACACTGTAAATGCAGTTCTTTCCTGAAGACCAATCTATTTGGCATTTTAAGCCCCCAATGTGTTTTAATGATAATATGACTTTGCCACAAATGTTCGGGCCAACAAGTGAATGTTGAGAAAATGGAATTCTTTGTAATTTATCTATGCTAAGGCTACGGTGACATGGTTAGTGTATTGAGGTGTGATATCTGACTATTCCTGCAAACGTTCTCATCCAAGCAGACCTCTACTGTATCAGAAGATGTGGTTCCAAGCTGTCCATAAGTGAGTGCCAACCGACATGGTTCTGCTCCTTTGCCTTTCATATGGAAGGGTCCCCTCATAACGTCTAATAACAGCCCCTCATAACAGCTAACGCTGGGTCAAGTCTCATAGTCAGTCAACACAGAAACAGGCCCTTCAGCCCAACTCATCCATGCTGACCAAGATGCCCCATCTAAGCTAGTCCCAATTGCCTGCGCTTGCCCATATACAGTACTTCTAAACCTTTCCGATCCATGTACCTGTCCAAGTATCTTTTAAATGCTGTTAATATTCCTGCTTCAACTATACCTCCTCTGGCAGCATGTTCCATACATCCACCACCTTATGTGTGAAAAAAGTTGCCGCTCGGATTCCTGTTACATCTTTCCTTTCTCACCTTAAACCTATGTCCTTTTGTTTATGATTTCCCCACCCTGGGTAAAAGGTTCTGTGCCTTTCTGTACCTTATCTATTCCCCTCATGATTTTATACACCTCTACAAAATCACCCAGCCCCTTGGGCTCCAAGGAATTAAGTCCAAGCCTGCCCGACTTCTCCGGGACCTTCGAGGCCTGGCAATGTCCTGGTAAATCTTCTCAGCACCCTTTGCAGCTTAGCATTCTCACTGTATACTACAGTTGGGCGCTCGAAACGGTCAAGATGCCATTGCGTATCAAAGATGCGACCAATGGTAAAAACAGAAAACAGAAGCAGACTACAGGTAAAGGTAACCCCCTGTGATGGAATGTGCTGCTTGTCCGGTCATTACTGCAGGAACAACAAAAAACGCTCTAAAAAAAATCAGTAAACATGATATAAAATACGCTCTAAAAATATCAGTAAACATGATATAAAATACGCTCTAAAAAAATCAGTAAACATGAAATAAAATACCATGGAGCAGCTACAGACAGCTGAAAGGTTCCCACTGTGACATGAGTAAGATACTCACTGAATAAACAACATCACTAATGATGACTGCGGGGAATTCATTGTGAGGATGGATAGGCATCTATTTGTATAATTTTGCTGGTTCGGATAATGTCAGAGCACGCAAGTAGAAAACTTAAACTTCCCTTCCTGTAAAGTCAGAGGCAGGGGGAGTGTACTGTAGATGGCTGGACTGAGTTTGAGTTTGAGTTTAGTTTATTGTCACGTGTAGTGATGTACGGTGAAAAGCTTTGTTGCGTACTAACCAGCTAGTGGAATGACAACACATGATTGCAATCTAGCCATCCCCACTGTACAAATACATGATAAAGGCATTAATGTGAATAACGTTTAGTGTAAGATAAAGTCCAGTAAAGTCTGATCAAAGATAGTCCGAGGCTGCAAGCCCTGATTACTCCAGTCGGGTCTTGGTCTTTTCAACGTTGTCTTTTAAATATGCACATGGATATGCAGGCTAGGGGAGGATATGGATCGCGTGCAGGCAGAGAAGATTTGTTTAGGCAGATATGGCAGTGGCATTTAAAATGCTTTTAGATAGGCACACGGAAGTGTAGCTAATAGAGGGATATGGACCATGTACAGGCAGATGAGATTAGTTTAACTAGGCATCGTGTTCGGCTGAAGGGTCAGATAATCTGTGCTGTACTGTTCTGTGTTCTATGTTCACCACCTCAGCCTCCCCCGCTCCAAGGAATTAAGTCTTAGCCTGACCAACCTTTCTTTGTAGCTCGGGCCCTCGAGTCCTGGCAACATCCTTGTAAATCTCCCCTGCATTCTTTAAAGTTTAGAGACATTAAGCTGGAAAGGCAATGATGATGTTGCAGAGTTTGAAATGGTGAATCTAGGAATAGGTTGGGGTTAGCGTGGGGATTGAACAGTGCAGAGTCTAACATTATCAGGCAGGCAAATTGATGAAGCTAAATTTGGCTTGACCCAATAGGAACACGAGCTCCAAGGCATGTAAATACTGGCAGGAGATGTTATTTAAAAATATATATATATATTAAGCTGAAGGGAATATTGATTCATCTCATTTTGAATGTCAAACATTTGGAGTAAAATACTGAAGGTTAAAGCCTTCAGACCAATGGAAAAGGAATGTAGCATCAAAGGCTTGACTGACATGTGTGCTTATAGCAGATGACATGATGATTAGAGACAAAAGGAACTGCAGATGCTAGTTTACAAAAAAAACACTATGTGCTGGAGTAACTCAGCGGGTCAAACAGCATCTCTGGAGAACATGGATGGTGATATTTCAAGTTGGGAGCCTTCTTCAGACTGATTTTGGTGGGGGGTGGGGTGGGGGGGAAGAAAGCTGGAAGAGAGGAAGGTGGTGGGACAAAGTCTGGCAAGTGATAGGTGGATACAGGGGAGGGGGAGTTTGATACGCAGATAGTTGGACAATGGCCAGAGAGGAAAAGACAAACATTGTTAGATAAGGAGATAGAGAGAGAAGTGGTGTGAAATGTGAAGCCACTGGAAGGAATATAAATGATGATTAGCACGTAAATCCTAACTAGTATTATCCTACACACCAGGGACAATTTACACAAGCCAATTAACCTGCAATCTGTAAGTCTTTGCAGTGTTAGAGGAAACCGGAGCACCCGGAGAAAACCCATGGGGACCCGGGTCTCTGGCATTGTAAAGTGCTGTGCCATCATGCCGCCCGTATAGAACAGTCCATTCAGCCCATTGAGTCTGCACTGCCCACCAAACACCCTCTTGCAATAATCTAACATAATATAATCTAATACAATATCATTATTTTTCTCCCACATTTTCCTCCCCCTCCCCACCCGACCTCAGAATGTCATTTATATCCCCCAAACCAACTCAGAAAGACCTAGAGCCACACAAACTAATTCAGGACACTGCCTTGCTCTCCACAACATATAGGAGGAGGTAGTTGAGCCAGGTACAATAACAATATTTTAAAATCATTTGGACAGGTACATGGCTAGAGGGATTACGGTTAGAGAGATATGGACCCAGCGTGGAAAATGGGACTAGTTTAGATGGTGTATTTTAGTGGGCATGGAGGAATTGGGCAGAAGGGCCTTTTTCTGTGCTGTGTAACTCCATGACTCTATTGCAAGCACGATAGCCCAACAGAGGCATTACAGATAAGACAAATGGCAAAATACAAAGTACTGAATGAACTCAGTGGACTAGGTAGAATCAGTGAGATGACATTATGGGCTGGGACCCTTTCTCAGGCTGATTGTCAAAGAGTAGGAGAGCAGTGAGCAGTGCTTAGGGGGAATGGTAAGAGAGAGGCTCTCAGAACTCCCCTTGGAGGAGAACCTCTTCAAAGAAGACATTCTCCGGTACAGCATCTGTCCCTCCACAGATGCTGCCTGACCCTTTGAGTTCCTTAGGGTTTTTTTTGCACAAGATTCCAGCATCTGCTGTCCCTTGTGTCTCTAAATGGCAAAAGGTTTCTCAATGAAAATGCCTTGATCTTTATGTTTGAAACATAAAAGATGCTCAACTCATGGAGTAACTCAGCGGGTCAGGCAACATCTCTGAAAAAAATGGATAAATGACGTTTCGGGTCAGGACCCTTTTTCAGACTTGCTGAGTTATGTCAGCACTATGTGTCCATCTTTGGTATAAATCAGCGTCTGAAGCTACTCCTTATTACAAGGAACCAAGCATGCTGTAAACATGGAGAATGCCAGGGATGTAGCTTTATAAATGCATTGCACCTTAGCCTGTATTTATTTTCTCGAGACTTTGAAGCAGAGCTTTGGCAGGCTTCCATTGAGCCCGAAACCGTCTCTTTGTCAACATCCCCATAAACAAAAGGATTCTTTCCTCCAGCATGCAGTTGATTTCAATGGGAAATGACAGCTGTAACCCAAGCATTCATGTGCAGTGCAGATGGACCGTTGAGGCACATACACTCAGCGTACACACACCATAAGTCAGCGTCCATCTGGGGGACTTGTCAGCAACAAAGCCGACCAAAAACTCCGACAGTATCACCTTTCAGCTTGCCTCTGCACTTCAATGTCTTTGGATCCACAATGAATCTGTAACGGTGCCGAGAGGAAATCTAAAGCTTAATCTACCAGAGGTGAAGATGATCCTTTTCTAATTTGATCTCAATGGAGGCTTCTGGGCAAATTAACTCACAGACAATGATGGAACAGTTGCTCTGCAACCTTGCAGCAGTCAGCAATGATTAAAAATGTGAATGGGAGCTCCAGATTAAACATGTTACGAATTCAATATCAGCTAGGAGATAAAGCAGTTTAGCTTTTCTTTTGAAAACTTGGTATTATGTCGAGAAATCCATGAGGAGTAGCACAGCATATATACATTTGCAGGATGGAAAAATCAAATACTAGAGGGTGTTACTTTAAGGTGAGAGGGGCATAGCTTAAAGGAGATGTACAGGGCAACATTTTTCTATATAGAGAATGGTGGGTGTCTGGAACACACTGTCTGGGGTGGTGGTGGAGGCAGATACAATAGTGACATTTAAGAGACTTTGCAATAGGCATGTGGGGGAATGGAGGAGTATGCATTATGTGCAGGGAGATAAGAATTGGTCCTAGCATCATGTTCGACACTGTGGGCCAAAGGGCCTGTTCTTGTGCTATACTCTTCTATATTCTATGTTCAGTCTGATTGTTTCGATAGAATGTCTCTAGAATGCATCGTTGTCATTTAAATTTTATGGAAAGTGCTGAGATGTAACAAAAGCAGATAGTTTAGTGTCAAGAACGTTCTTGTTTTTTTTAAACACAGACAGAGACCATTCAGCCCATTGGCCCAATGCTATCTCTCAGCAGAGCTGCTCCATCCTTCCCATTCCCCTCCCCCTCCTTCCTGTCACCGATTCACTGTCACCAGTGCCCATCCGCTCTTCTTTGATTACAGTTATTGAGGTAATTTTCAGTGGTCAAATAACCTGGCTTTGGGATGTAATGTCACCCGAGGGAAAGCCAGGTGGCCACAGGGAGAATGTGCAAACTTCGCACAAACAACGGCGGAGGTCAGGATTGAACCTGGGTCCCTGCACCGACTGCTGAGCCACCATGTTGATAATTTCCCACATGGAAGTAATCCGAGGTGTCAGGGGTTATGGGGGAAAAGGCAGGAGGATGGGGTTGAGAGGGAAAGATAGATCAGCCATGATTGAATGGCGGAGTAAACTTGATGAGCCGAATGGCCTAATTCAGCTCTCAGAACTTATGAATCAGAAGGCATTGACCCCACAGTGATGTGCCCCCAGTTTTTATACAAAGCTTTGGCTGCACAGAAACACCAAGTCATAGAGAGCTGTTCAGCACAAAAACGGGTCCCCAGTAAATCTCTGGGACATAAAAAGAGAAAATGTTCGAAACACTCGGGATCTGTGGAAAGATAAACAGTTTGTGACTCAGATCCTGGGATGCTCGGGAAAGGACATTCGGAGAGTAGAGAAGAAGATGAAACTATGACACATCAATTCCACATACAATATTACTTGTCTTCATCAGTCTCACTAGGGAGCTGCTTACTCATCCGTGAGCTCATGCAGAGATTAATCCTTTGTAACATCACTGGAAGGGATTGTGTGGGAATGCGGTGAAATGAAGAGGATCTTCAGAACAGTACGAGTAGAACAGATTGTTGTAGCCAGCAACCAAGTCAGAGAAGCAAGTCTCGAATCCAAGCCCTAATTCCATCTTGATTTTTTGCAATGTTATTTTTGGTGTCAACTGTTGTACTGTTCCCACTGTATTTTAATCTCCTGTCAAAATCCTTTTTTTTCTAGCTCTCTTTGCCTTTCTAATTATGAACGCTCACACCTGGTCCACTGCCTTATAAACAATAGATTCCAGAGTTAGAGGAAAAATGCCTGACCTAGAAACAGACTATATTAAAATTTGAAAGATGAAAACAGGGCTCATTCTGTTGAATTAGTTCGCTGATGTTTTGTCCAGGATGGGTGAACATAGAACAGTACAGCACAGGAACAGCCCTTAGGCCCACAATGTCAGTGCCAAACATAATGTCAAGATCAATTCTTATTTGCCTGCACGTAGTCCAGATGTCACTACTGTATCTGCCTCCAACACCATCTGCAGCAGCGTGTTCCAGGCACCTACACCCTGTGTAAAAAACTTGCCCTGCACATATCCTTTAAATTTTGCTGCATTCCCCTTAAAGCTATGCCCTCAAGTGTTAGATATTTTCATTGTGGGATAAAGATTCAAACTGTCTACCCCATATACAGATCTGAGGGTAGCACGGTGGTGCAGCAAGTAGAGCTGTTTTTTCATGGTGTCAGAGACCCGTTTCAATCCTCACCTCGAATGCTGTCTGTGTGGAGTTTTCACGCTCTCAAAGTGACACCTGGGGTTTTCTCCGGGTGCTCTGGCTTCTTCCCAAAGACGTGTGGGTTTTTATGTTAATTGACCTGTAAATTGCCCCTGGTTGTGTAGGAAGTGGATGAGAAAGTGGGATAACTCAGAACTAGTGTGAAACGGCAATAGATGGTCGGTGTGGACTCGGTAGCCCGAGGGGCCTGTTTCCATGCTGTATCTTTCCATAAATTAAAAGATTCACTAACTCTATTTCTGGTACATGAGAGGAAATTGAGCATCCAAAGGAAACTTATACAGGGACAGCGTGCAAACTGCACCTGAGATCAGGATCCAGCCTGAGCCTCTGACGCTGTGAGGCAGCAGTTCTACCTGCTGCACCTCAGTGCCGCCCATTATGTCGGAGCACTTTGGAGCTCTCCAGCACTTTGTGGGTGTTTTTTTGTAAACCAGCATCTGCAGTTCCTTGTGTCAACACCTCTTCAATGTAATTTGTCAATAATCTTTGTAAATGTGCACGCCAGCACGTACAAACATACACACAAACTCCCCCCAATTTTTACAAGGTTCGTTTCCCCATTTCTTCTTAGTCCATGGTCGAGAACCACCTGGAACACAAGCCCCTCACCTCCTGCAGACGTTACACAACACATCCATGTGGACACTAGATCCGCACGAGCAGGAGACTGACCTTCGTTGTTCAGTATTCCCCATTCACCGAGACGGAGCAACTACATTGCGTGCTGCACTGCATCTAAAAAAAGAGATTTCTCCATGATATGCAATGCCATTGGGGGCTGGTGCTATAATCTGGGATCAGTGCTTGGACTCGCTCAGTGGATTATAAGCCGAAAATTGATTTTTTTCCTCCTCCTGATAATTTTGAGAATAGTCTGTGAGTTTGCATGCATTTGGCATCACAAGCCTATTATCAGTCCTATTTTTTGCCCAAGTAGGAATGTATCATTCTTAACGACATCACGTACATATACAGCCCTTGTCAGGCACACTGCCAGCTGTTTTGTGTGTGTAATACCACAGACATGACTCTATAGATGTGGATAATTATCATGTGTGTTCTCTGACACCAGGAACCAAATGCAAATTTGGCAGATGCACAGTTTTATTAGAAGGCACTAGTATTGGAATTATTAATATATTGAATATTTTGTTTATTATACGTTATTTATGAATATTGTATTTACAGGCCGGCAAGTAAGAATATAATTGTTCCAAAGTCAGTACATATGACAAACATTCTTGACTGTCATGACACATGAATCGCAAGGAGAGGTTGGATAAACTCAGATTGTTTTCTCTGGAGTGTCAGTGGTTGAGGAGAGACCAGATAGAAGATTATAAAAATTACGAGAGGCATAGACAGTCAGAACCTTTCTTCCCAGGGTGGAAGTATCAAAGAGTAGAAGATATAGCTGTAAGGTGAGAGAGACATAGTTTAAAAGAGACGCGCCATTTTTTTTACACAGAGAATGGTGGGTGCCTGGAACACACAGCCAGGGGTGGTGGTGGAGGCAGATACAATAGTTGTGTTTAAGGGGTTTTATATAGGCAGATGAATATGCAGGGAATGGAGGGATATGGATCAGGTGGAGGCAGAGGAGATTAGTTTATGTTCGGTATGCAGATTGTGGACTGAAAGGCCTGTTCCTGTGCTATACTGTTCTACATATGTTCTCTGAAGGGCCATGCTGTACATCTTGTCTGATTTTTCTTTCCCTTGATTTGAATGGGATGGTACATTGTGTGAGGAGCATCATAAAGCCGACCACACACCTCCTGACCCATGCATCTACCACAAGTTACCTCCATCACCGGTGGTCCTGTGGGTTTAATTTGTTCCAGCCTCCGGTCTTGGTTAACAGGCAATGACCAATGACTGCAACTTTTCAACCATCTGGTGCAGCAGGCTGAAAAATAATCAGCGTGGACAGACAGCATTTTGGTGACAACACAAACAATTTCCTCCGCAAATTGCTTTCAAATTTACTCCCGTGCGAGCGTAAATCATGAACCAAATAGGCAGAAATGATGAACCAAGTGGCGAACTGATGAACCAAGCGTGCTACTCATGAGCCAACTGGCAGAATACACGAACCAAGCGTGCAGCTAATGCGCGGAACATGACAAGTCATGAACCAAGTCATGACGCAGCCAAGTGCCAGATGTTCTGTGCACAAACTCCGTTCGGGGCAACTCCGTTGTCTCGATCGTGGCTGGACAACTCAAGAGTTGGCCCGGGTGCATTTGAAGAGAACGGTAAACTAAATGTTGCCCTTGTTTTACTAGGAGCTCAGTAGCCCTCCCAGTGAAGCAGGAACTTCATTGAAAGAAGCATTCAAAGTTCTAGCTTTGCTGATTTGTTGGTACTTAAAGGGCCTGTCCCACGGGCATGCGACTCCATGCGGCAAGCGCGACCTAACCGCAAGCGGGTGCCGTGCGGGGGCAGTGCGGAGGTCGCGGGGCCGGTCCCACTTCGATCGTGGGAGCCGCATGGATTTGTGCGGAGCTGGTCCCGACACCGCGCGGGGCTCCGAAATACTGACACTGTTCAAAAATTCCGTGCGGCAACGGCCTGCCGCATCGAGGCCGTGCGCACCACCTCGACGCCGGACGCAGCCGCATCGAGGCCGTGCACACCGCCTCGCCACCGTATGCACCGTCTTGACGGCACTCGACCTCCGCGCGGCCCCCGCTTCCGATTTGGTAGCGCTTGCCGCATGCAGCCGCATGCTGTTGGGACAGGCCCTGTACGGGGATCACTCGACCTCCGCGCGGCCCCCGCTTGCGGTTAGGTCGTGCTTGCCGCATGGAGTCGCATGCCCGTGGGACAGGCCCTTTACTCTCACACATGTCTCTGGGGTTTGTCGTGCACTTGTGGTAAAACTGCTCAAGATTTACAGAGAAACATAAATCAGAATTCTTCTAAAAAATTGTTAAGTCTGTACAAATGTCACAAATAATATAAATGCATGCACTACAAACAGTGTAACATAAAATCACATGAAAGTATCAAAGATTATATAATGTAAAATATTACAAAATACAATGCATGCATTACGATGGTCCTGCACGGCTTTAATGCCTATGTGTAACTGAGACATCTTCTCAAATGTACTTGCCGCTAGCTCTGCCTCTAAACGCAACTCACTCTGGTGCTAAAGAAGGAACTGCAGATGCTGGAAAATCGAAGGTACACAAAAATGCTGGAGAAACTCAGCGGGTGCAGCAGCATCTATGGAGCGAAGGAAATAGGCAACGTTTCGGGCCGAAACCCTTCTTCGGCCTTCAGACTGAAGAAGGGTTTCGGCCCGAAACGTTGCCTATTTCCTTCGCTCCATAGATGCTGCTGCACCCGCTGAGTTTCTCCAGCATTTTTGTGTACCTTCACTCTGGTGCTAATTTGAAGGTGCCTTCTCCATCTGGAACAGAATAGTACAGCACAGGAACAGGCCCTTCAGCCCACTACGTCCATGCCAAACACAAGCCTTGTGGGATGCCTGCACATGATCCATATCCCTCCATTCCCTGCATATCTATGTGTCTATCCAAAAGTGTCAAATACCACTATCGTATCTGCCTCAACAACCTGGCAGCACATTCCAGGCACTTACCACCCTCTGTGTAAAAGTTTTGCTCTGCACATCTCCTTTAAAATCCCCCACCCCCCTCAACTTAAATCTATGCTCTCTAGTCTTTAACATTTCCACCTTGGAGAAAAGATTCTGACAGCCCTATCTATGCCTCTCATAATTTTGCTTACTTCTTTCGGGTCTCCCCTCAGTCTCCGACACTCCAAACAAAATAATCCAAGTACAATCTAACCAGGCAATAATCTGTGGCTGGCTGTAGGAAGAAACTGCAGATGCTGGTATAAACCGAAGATAGACACAAAAAGCTGGAGTAACTGCAGGACAGGCAGCATCCCTGGAGAGAAGGAATGGGTGACGTTTCGGGTCGAGACCTTTCTTCAGACATAATCTGTGGGCCCAGTTTCCTTAAAATCATGGTCCTGCAAATGTAAATATTATGCACTCTTTAATTCTGCCAGATCTTGAACATAACTCACCCTGATGACCACTTGGAGGAATCTGCTATCACGATGCACAGGGAATCAGTCTTGTTCAGCTTCCTGTCAGTTGCAAAGTTTATTTAGTGGCTTCCTTACTTTACTGCACAAAACACACACCATGACGATCAGATTGAGGCAAACTACCCCACCCTCCCGCTTTGCCTGCATTCTATCCGCATTAGATGTTTCATCATTAGCTCAACACCAAAGCCCTGGAGAAGGAAGTGACTGCGGATGTTGGAATATTGAGCAAAACAAGCAAACTGCGGGAGGACATAGACACATGTAAGTGGAAATGCGTATAACACAAAGTGCTGGAGTAACTCAGCGGGTCAGGCAGCATCTTTGGAGCATGTGGATAGGCAATGTTTCAGTTTGGCACCCTTCTCCAGACGTTGCCTATCCATATCCTCCAGAGATGCTGCCTGACATGCTGAATTGTCCGAGTTCCCTCTGGAGAGAAATGGACAGATTAAATTTCCAGTCGGGACCCTACTTTACACTACTTTGTATGGCCCAATCATATAATATTTTGATTGGGCAAAGTTTAGGTGAATCAGTTTTCCACCCATGATGATTCCTATGTTTTCCATTTTCACAGGTTATTAGGAGTTTAGTAGTAGAGCCTTAAAGCATGGAAACAGGCCCTTTGGCCCACCTTGTCTATACCGATCAAGTTAGTATAATGTACCAGTCCCATTTGCCTGTATTTGGTCCATATCCCTCTATGCATAAATCCATCCAAATTTGAAAGTCCACTTCCATAATTTCCTCTGGCAGCTCATTCCAAATACGGACTGTTCTAAAATGAGACAGTTGTCGCCGAGTTCCCTCTTAAACATCTCCCCTCTCATCTTAAGCCTGTAAATAGAGTAAAGTTCCCAAGGACCATGGTTTTTAGGTCTGTGTGGACTTGTAGATCTTATTCAAAGACACGTCACTAGGATGCAGAGAAATATAAAACTACTTCTTTTATTCCAACGGCATCTTGTTGTGTGCTTATATCAACAACAAGTTTACTGTTTCCCCACATGTTGGCTTAGAAGTTTATCACAGACTCTTTTGGCTTCTCATAGCAGGCGGGGTTAGAGATTTTGATCAATAATTAGTCCGTGTCAGCTTACTGTGAGTTAAGGTGGACCTGCTGAGGATTGCCTGCAATAAATAAGTAATACTTTGCCACTGATAATAATAATAATAATAATAGATTTTATTTTAAGGGCGCCAAATACCGAGGTCTCTAGGACACCTTACAATTTAAGAAACATATAAACATATAATCAGAGTAAAACAAGTTATAAAGACATCACAAATACACAAATTAGAAACAGAAATTCGATCCAAAAAAAGACAACAACAAAATTCAGAAAACACAACATGAAGGGAGAGCAGCGGCAGCCAAACCGCGCCAGCGTACACTCTCCCTTCCGCCCGCCATGTTGGACATAGACTAACACAGACTAACACAGACACTTAACACTACACACAAAATCATCCCCCCACAATGGTTACCACTGTGGGGGAAGGCACAATGTCCAGTCCCCAACCCAGTTCTCCCCAGAGTCAGGCCCATCGAGGCCGCCACAGTTGCCTCTACGGAGGCCCGATGTTCCTGGCCGTCGGGAGAGTCCTCGCAGCGGCTGGAACGGCCGGTTTCCCAGCGGAGTCGATGGCACCTGAAGCCGAGTTGGAGCCACGAGGCTCCCGATGTTGGAGTCGGCGCCACCGCTCGCAGCTGGTCGCTCCGCAGTCCCGCAGCCCGGAGGTGTTGATCTCGGCGGTCAACGCATACCGGAGCTCCAGCGCGTCGACCCAGCGCAGCGACCCAGGCAAGGCATCGCCCGCTACGCTCCCCGATAGGGCTCCAGCGCTGTGCCGCCGACCGAAGCTGAAGGTGCTGGGCGGTCCCCGCCAGGAAACGGCGCTCCTTGCCCGCTGGTAGGCCACGAGGACGGGTCGATGAGGCAGCCTGGAGAAAAAGCTGCCTCACCGACCAGGTAGGGACCTAGAATAAAGTTATCCCCACTCACCCTACACTTAGAAGTAGATTTCTCCAGCACACTGGACAATAGATAGACTAAAACTATTAAAAAAAGGTGATTTAAACGGACGGCTGCTGGTTAGCAGCCGTTTCCCAACATGGCTCCTCCTCTGTCTATCTATTGCCCATCCCACACATCAAAGTATGGCTGCCATTCAATTAGATTATCAATTGTTTTACCAGATGTATTGGTAATTATGCCGAGATACTATTGTATACAGTCCTTGTGAGTATCTTAAACAAATGGTGCAACGGGGAGATTCAGATCTGTTGAGCAAGCTATTCCTGGTGTGAAAAATACAAGCCAACATGCACAGGTTTTATGTACGAATATATCATACAGTTGATTGCAATTTCATCACCAATCTTCCGAAGAAATGCACATCCTGATGCGACTAAACTCATCGTGTCCAGTTGAAAGAATTAGGCATCATAATGGTGCACTCCATGTTATCGCTTAACTAGGTCAAGTGGTAAATGTGCTCAGCTGCTCGTAATAACTTGAGATCCACTTATTGGAGTTGTTGAACCAAAGAGCAAATCCGATGCTGAAAAAGTTGTAGATTGTAGCGATGTCTCACAATTCTACTTTTACCCTACTCAAACAGCACAGTGGCACTAATGGTATTGCCACTACCGCACGAGGCCGGAGTCCCGAGGACACAGAGAGGGGCTGCCGAGGACAAAGGGGGTCCCGGAGTGGATCCAGTGTTGCAAGAGCATTAGTGTCCTCCAATAAATATTGAGATGAACAAAGTCACCATTTTCACTGCCCGCCAGCCATGTGTCCATCCCTTTTCCCGGTCACTTCCTGGGGATGATCCCGATTGTATTCCACCTCATAATCCCACTCAACCCTGACCAGGGCTTCCAATGCTGTATCCTTTCCGTCACTGGGGCTCTTCTGCAAAATTCCCTCTTCACTCCCCCTACCTCACTTCACCTAGAACTAAGTCTCTTAAACCTGACAGAATATATATAATCATAATAGTATTTTATTAGCCAAGTATGTTTTGCAACATACGAGGCATTTGATTTGCCATACAGTCATACCAATAAAGAGCAACAAGACACCCAAATAAATGTTTAACATGAACATCCACCACAGTGATTCCCCAACATTCCTCACTGTGATGGAAGGCAAAAAAAGTTAAATCTTCTTCCCTTCTTTGTTCTCCCGAGGTCGGGGGCACTCGAACCTTCCGTTGTTGGGGTGATCTTGGCCCCCGCAGCCGGCGGTCGAACCCTGCGCGTCGGGGCGATCAAGCTCCCGCATCAGGGCGACCTAATTTCCCCCGCGCTGGGCGATCGGACCCCGGGTCAGGGCTGGTTGAACCTCGTGTGGCTTGGAGCTTCCCGACATCAGCCTCTACCCGAGACTGCGAGCTCCTCGATGTTGGAGCGTCGATCCCAGACAAGGGATTGCAGGCTCCGATGGTAAGTCCATGGCGGTGCGACTTCCCAGTGTTTTTCGGATCTCTCCTCACATGGGGCATCTTGGTCGGTATGGACGCGTTGGGCTGAAGAGCCTGTTTCCACGCTGTTTGACACGGTGACTATTCAATGTTCTGATGTTCCAAAGATGCTATCGAAATCCATTGAAGCAAAAAATGTTGGATCTGGTGAGCGTTGGATTGTTTGACATTTCATAGAAACATAGAAACATAGAAAATAGGTGCAGGAGTAGGCCATTCGGCCCTTCGAGCCTGCACCGCCATTCAATATGATCATGGCTGATCATCCAACTCAGTATCCTATACCTGCCTTCTCTCCATACCCCCTGATCCCTTTAGCCACAAGGGCCACATCTAACTCCGTCTTAAATATAGCCAATGAACTGGCCTCAACTACCTTCTGTGGCAGAGAGTTCCAGAGATTCACCACTCTCTGTGTGAAAAATGTTTTTCTCATCTCGGTCCTAAAGGATTTCCCCTTTATCCTTAAACTGTGACCCCTTGTCCTGGTCTTCCCCAACATCGGGAACAATCTTCCTGCATCTAGCATTTCCAACCCCTTAAGAATGTTGTAAGTTTCTATAAGATCCCCCCTCAATCTTCTAAATTCTAGCGAGTACAAGCCGAGTCTATCTAGTCTTTCTTCATATGAAAGTCCTGTTAATGCTGCTTAAACAAAATGTGCAACTATGTAAAAAATGTCAAAGGGACAAGTGCTGGGGTAATGAACTCAATAGGTCAGGCAATTTCTAGAGAACGTGGATAGGTGATGTTTTGGGTCGAGACCCTTCTTCAGTCTAAAAAAGGGTCCCGACCTGAAACGTCACCTATCCATGTTCTCCTGAGATGTTGCTTGACCTGCTGAGTTACTCCAGCTCTTTGTGTCCTTTTGTGTATTAGCCAGCATCTGCACTTCATAAATTCATGTCATAGTAGCTCATCGAGACTACTCTGCCTCTCAATAATGGCTAATCTATCTTTCCCTTTCTCCTGCTTTCTCCCCGTAACCTTTGACTCCCATGGTAATCAAAAACCTGTCAATCTCCGCTTTAAAATTCAATGACTTGGCGTCAACAGCCGTCTGTGGCAATGAATTCCACAGATTCACCGCCCTCTGACAAAAGAAATTCCTCCTCATCTCCTTTCTAAAGGTACGTCCCCGTTCTTAGTTTCTACAGTGTAACTATGTGGGATCCAACCCTCCATAGACAGAAACGACTGCTTAAACAATGGCTGTGCATCCATTGATTTGAATTGCCTGCTTTTTACACTGCTACATCCTTCTGCTTTATTGTACATTACAGTGACACCAAACATGAAGAATCGAAGGCCAGGGACACCTCACACAGGATCTGGCAATTGTCAAACACCAACAAGAGCATAAAGCATCAGAGGAATGATCGTACAGTGTCTCGCGAATGGGCTACAGGCGCAGATTAGGGCATATTAAGCTCTCCAGTCTAGAGAGAAGATTAGGAGGCATCTCATCGAGGAATATAAAATATTAAATTGTTTGATAAAAAAATAAATCCAAAAGATAACCGGGGTTAGTCGGACAGAGGATATACTGTATATCTACACAATAGTTTATCGCAAAAACAAGATCAAATAGACTTTTCTTTTCAAGGGATGATTAATATTAGCAATAACAATCTTCTGTGCAAGGGTACAGAGGGAAAGAGACTGATTACTGAGGGGACAGGCTTCAATGGGCATAATGACCTTTAGATTCTTATGAGATAAGGTGTAGGAATCCTCCCTGACTGACAGAGAGGAATTGGAGCTGACTGTTTTAAATAAATGTACTGGTACAAAATAGAGAATTTGGCTTTTACACAGCTACAAATGCTCTCAAAATCGCAGATCAAAACGTGGACACACTGAGACCGTTAACCATTTGTTACGAGCACATCAGGGCACTGATTGTAAGATAGCCAAACCAGACAGAGGATTTAACGGAAGATAGACACAAAAAGCTGGAGTAACTCAGCGGGACAGGCAGCATCTCTGGAGAGAAGGAATGGGAGACGTTTCAGGTCGAGACCCTTCTTCAGACTGAATGTCACGAGAAAGGGAAACGAGAGATATAGAACAATGAATGAAAGATAGGCAAAAAAGTAACGATGATAATGGAAACAGGCCATTGTTAAGGGGTTGGACAGGCTAGATTCAGGAAGATTGTTCCCGATGTTGGGGAAGTCCAGAACAAGGGGTCACAGATTAAGGATAAGGGGGAAGTCTTTTAGGACCGAGATGAGAAAAACATTTTTCACACAGAGAGTGGTGAATCTTTGGAATTCTCTGCCACAGAAGGTAGTTGAGGCCAGTTCATTGGCTATATTTAAGAGGGAGTAAGATGTGGCCCTTGTGGCTAAAGGGATCAGGAGGTATGGAGAGAAGGCAGGTACAGGATACTGAGTTGAATGATCAGCCATGATCATATTGAATGGCGGTGCAGGCTCGAAGGGCCGAATGGCCTACTCCTGCACCTATTTTCTATGTTTCTATGTTTCTATGTTAGTTGTTTGTTGGGTGAAAACGAGAAGCTGGTGCGACTTGGTTGGGGGAAGGATGGAGAGAGAGGGAATGCCAGGATTACTTGAAGTTAGTAACCTGTTTAGTGCCACCCACCGAGTATACTCGG
This sequence comes from Malacoraja senta, assembly GCA_038087875.1. Taxonomy (NCBI): domain Eukaryota; kingdom Metazoa; phylum Chordata; class Chondrichthyes; order Rajiformes; family Rajidae; genus Malacoraja; species Malacoraja senta. The sequence continues at coordinate 192,768 of CM075999.1, forward strand.
GTTATGGCCAATCGTGAAAAAATAACTTGGCAGTGAACAGGTTAATACGTAACTTGGTTCATTAATTTATGCGGGTAGAAAATGATTCATGTACCATAACATACTTTGGCGATAATCAATCGGTTTATGCCTTTGGGGAGAAAAGTTATATCTATGATTCCAAAATAACATAGATCACTTCTGACTGTATCTGGATTTATCTGATGAATACATTCCAGGTTTATTGATAAAATGTCATATCGCTGTTGTTTAATTATACATTCATGTATATTAATATAATATTACTTTGCATTAATCTGGATTTTAGAAGGCATTTTGATAGATATATGGATAGCAAGGCTTTAGAGGGATTTGGACTGAAAATGGGACTAGCCCAACAACTTGCTCAGCATGGCAGTACAACTATGACTCTGACTCTTTATTTTCAAACTGTTCAGATGGTTTTTTTTAAATCTCTCTTTTTGAGCAGTAAATGTTTTATAAGGCATCAGATTTGACTCCTTTATTGTGTGCTAATCTGTTGCTATATTAAGGTTTCAACCACCCTCTGGTTATGAAAATAATCCTCCTCAGTACGCCTGTAAACCGCTTCATCCTTACTGCAAAAAATTGTCCTTAGAGCTTTGGTGCCTGGGAATTATAGGGAATTGTTAAAGGGAAGATAGGTTCTTGTTTAGTAAAGGGATCAAAGGTCATGGGGAGAAGTCAGAAGAATGTGGTTAAGAGGGAAAAATATTATCAGCCTTGATTGAATGGCGGAGTAGACTGGATGGGCTGAATGGCCTAACTCTGCTCCTATGTTTTATGGTCTTATTGTCTTATGGAAATATCTCCTATTATATCCTTTATCATTTTATATACATCCCTCAGCCTCTTCCACACCAAGGAGAGCAAACCCAACCTCTCCAGTCTCTCTTCGCTGAAACACTGCATCGCAGGCAACATCCTGGTGAATCTCCTCTGCACCCTCTCCATTGCAACCTTTGTGTTGCGGCCAAGGACCCCATACTCTACTCCAGCTGTAACCGAACCAATGTTTGAGGTGTATAAACATGAGTGGCATAGATATGGTAGACAGTCAGAACCTTTCCCCCAGAGTGGAAATGTCAAAGACTAGAGGGCATATCTTTAGGAGAAATTTAAAGGAGATGTGCAGAGCAAGTTTTTTCACACAGAGACTGGTCGGGGCCTGGAACGTGCTGCCAGGGGTGGTGGTAGAGGCAGCTACGATTGTGGCATTTACAAGGTTTTTAGATAGTCATATGGATATGCAAGGAATGGAGAGAAATAGATCGTGTGCAGGCAGCGTAGATTAGTTTTTTACCTGTTATGTTTGGCACGGCCATGGAGGGCTGAAGGGCCAGTTCCTGTGCTATACTATTCTATGTTGTTCTATGTTTATAACCTTGTACCATAACTTCTTTATTCTTATATTCTATGCCCTGACCATAGAAGACAAGTGTCCATATTCTTTCTTAAACATCTTATCTACCGGTACTGCAACCACTGTCAAGGACTGTACACCAAAGTCCATTTGTTACTCAAAACTCCATCGGGCCCGACCATTCATTGTGTATTTCCTATCTTTATTTGACCTCCCAAAGTAGATCTCCACATACTTGTTAGGATTAAATTTCATCTGCCATTGCTCTGCCCATCTCCCCAACTAATCAATAACTTCCCCTAACCTGGGACTGTCCTGTTTGCTGTCAACCACACCAAATATTTTTATGACAACTGCCAACTTACCAATCATGCCTCTTATATCAATATTCAAATTGTTAACATTTCTAACGAACATTAAGGATCCCAGCACAAATTCCTGTGGTACGCTACCAGACATAAGCTTCCACTCACAAGTAAATTCTCCAGCATTACCCACTGTCTCCTGCCGTCAAGCCAATTTTGGATCTAATTTTCCAACTTCCCCTGGATCCCATGGGATCTAACCTTGGGCACCGATCTCCCACATGGGGTGTTGCAAAAGACATGACTAAAGTGCTACCAAAGTAGAGTACATCCATTGTACTGCCCTCAATATTAACCGCTACAAAAAAATATTCAATCAAATGGGTCAGGCAGGATCTCCCGCTGGCAAAACTAGGCTGAGTTTCTTTTAGTAACTCCTACATTACCAAGTGTAGATTAAACCTATTCCTCAAGACTTTTTAAAAACAAATCCCTGACTATCGTGGAAGGGAATCTTCTTGAGACTATTGCAGTCATTCTGAAGAAGGCCCCCAACCCCAAACGCCGGGTATCCGTGATCTCAAGGGATGTTGCTCTGACCCGCAGAGTTATTCCAGCACTTTGTGTCTTTTTGGATGGATTATTGGCCAGTTAATGGAAGGAACATTGTGCATTTAGTGTGGGAGGCCGCAGGTACATTTGACAAGTTAGAGACGGAGAATAATAGAGTCACTCACACAGCACCGAAACAGGCCCTCAGCCAAGCTTGTGCATGCCAACCAAGATGCCCCATCTGTTAGTCCCTATTTGCCTGCGTTTCCCATCCATGTACCTAAGTGTCTTTTAAATGTTGTTATAGTATCTACTTCAACTACCTCCACCGACAGCTCGTTCCATATTCCCGCCAAAAGTTGGCTCTCAGGTCCCTATTAATTCGTTCCCCTCTCACTTTAAACCTCTGTCCTCTAGCTCTTGGTTCCCCACCCTCGGTAAAAGACTTAATGCATTCACCCTATCTATTACACTCATGATCTTATACGCCTTATCAGATTACCCATCTGTCTTCTGCGCTCCAAGGAATGCAGACCTAACCTGCCCAACCTCTCCCTGTGGCTCAGCCCTGCGAGTTATGGGATTTGCATTCACTGACATTGACCACTTGTGAAGTCACTGAATTTCCTGTAACACTGCTTCCAGAATCTTGGGACTCAACTTTTTCCAATAATATCAAAAAAATCTGCTCCCCACTGCTCCATTAGCAGATAGCCCAGAGTGCCTTTGAAAGTATCTGGGCTTCGTTGTGACCTGATGAGTGAATCTGTTGCCTCACAGTTCCATCAACCTGAGTTCGATTCTTGCTTCTAGTGCTCTGTGGAGTTTGCATCTTTTCCCTGTGACGCTGAAAGTGTCCCTGGAATGCTCCGTTTCACATCTCAGAGATGTGGTGTTAGTTTAAATGGCCACTGTAAATTGACGCTAATGTTTGGGTGAGTATTAGAATCTGTACAGGGTTGGTGGAACAGTATTGGAATATAGAGAAAATAAAATGGGAATAGTGCAGGATTAGTGTTCATTGTTACATGCTAGTTAGCATGTTTAACCAAAAGACTTGTTTCTGTTTTGTGGTACTCTAAGATTCTATGAATCTCTGAGATCAGAGGACTAGTCCTTTCCTCTTCACATCATACCTTCGATTTAAACCAGCACATTCTATCTCTGTCCTGCCCACTCCCCCGACATCAGTCTGAAGAAGGGTCTCGACCCGAATAGTCATCCATTCCTTCTCTCCAGTGATGCTGCCTGTCCCGCTGAGTTACTCCATCATTTTGTGTCTACCTTCGATTTAAACCAGCACATTCTACCTCTGTCCCGCCCACTCCCCTGACATCAGTCTGAATAAGGGTCTCGACCCAAAATGTCCCCTATTCCTTCTCGCTAGAGATGCTGCCTGTCCCGCTGAGTTACTCCAGCATTTTATGTCTACCTTAGATTTAAACCAGCATCTGCAGTTCTTTCCTACACATAGACCAAGGCGTTCTGTGTTATTTGCCCACACACTCCAATGTTTCATCATCCCTTCCGATGCTACCAGGACCACTGGAATGACTTCCATCACCAAGCCCAGCTACAAAGTCCTGTCTAAGAGTTCCATGTCTGCTATAATCGAGGCAAGCTAGTTTAAACCATTATAGATGTACCACAGAAAGTATGCAATGGGGTTGTATCACAGTTTGGTTTTGGAATACCTCTGCCCAAGACCTCAACAAATTGCAGAGTTGTGGATATAGCCCAGTTCATCACACAGTAGACACAAAAAGCTGGAGCAACTCAGCGGGACAGGCAGCATCTCTGGAGAGAAGGAATGGGTGACGTTTCGGGTTGAGATCCTCCTTCAGACTGGTTAGGGATGAAGGAAACGAGAAATATAGACGGTGATGTGGAGAGATAAAGAACAATGAATGAATGGTGTGCAAAAATGTAACGATGATAATGGAAACAGACCATTGTTTGCTGTTTGTAGAGTGAAGATGAGAAGCTAGTGCGACTTGGGTGGAGGAGGGATGGAGAGAGATGAAATGCCGGGACTACCTGAAATTAGATAAATCAAATTTCATACCACTGGGCTGTAAGCTGCCCACGCAAAATATGAGATGCTTTTGCTCCATTTTGCATTTAGCCTCACTCTGACAATGGAGGAGACCTAGGACAGAAAGGTATCTGTGGGAATGGGAAGAAGAATTAAAGGATGCAACACCTGTCCCTATACCTCCTCCCTCGACTCCGTCCAGGGACCCCGACAATCCTTTCAGGTTAGGCAGGGGTTCACTTGCAACTCCTCCAACCTAATCTACTGTATCCATTGTTCAAGATGTGGATATATCGGCGAGACCAAACGTAGACTGGGCGATCGTTTTGCTGAACATTTTCGTTCAGTCCGCCTGAACCTACCTGATCTCCTGGTTGCTGAACTTTAATTCTCTTTGCCATATAATATTAATAGTTACTTTATTTAATCCTTGCAATTAATCTTGTTCCAGAAGCAATTAATTTAATTCACAAAAACTACAGCGGAAATTCCCTGCAAAGCTGCGATCAAAATCATTTATCCAAACATGTGAGATTTTCTTAATATGACAGAAAACAGTTAGAAAATATCTATTGAAGAACCATACGGATATTTAAATTGAAGAATAAAACAGAATAATTCATCCAATTTCACATCTGTATAATTAATTAATAACATTGATTATTAGTGAGTTGGGTAATAAGATATTCAGTAAAATTTAATCCAAATCAAAATTTTTGATAAATCCAATCTAAACCAATAATAGCAGTTAATTAAGAGGCGTTGGTGCAACACTATAACATTTACATGTAAAATAACTTTTATGAGCCTTTTGCAAAACTGCAGAATGATTTAAAAAATCATCCTGTCTGATATGAATAGCAATGTGCATCATTGGTATGTGGATGCAGTTTCTAATTCAGGTTAACAGACAATTTCGATGCTTCACCATATTCTCAAATATCCCACTTTCAGGCAGATTACCGAATCCCGGCTTTGCTGCAGTTCATTGTGCGGAATGCCTCGTGGGCTGCTGATTTTGTTGACATATTCTGGAGCTGATGGGAATTTAAAATTCGGTAACATCTCCTTTTATGCGGGAGATTTAATGTGCAGCATCAAAAACACAGAGTGGTGGGGGGAAAAATATTTCCGTTTAACTGTTCGCATCTGGAAGAATACAGTGAGAAACAGGAATAGCTGCAATCATCAACATATTCAAAGTCAGTAGAAACGATGAAGCAGTATTTATCAATGCAACACAGCACTTACCGAGGTTTGTGTTCATCCCTGCAGTCCATGCCATAATCGTGGGTAGCATTAGTAGCAGCTGCAGCTTTCGTCTAAGCTGCTGGCCATAAGCGGACTGTGAATGACTTGCAGTGAAACACTGAACAAAATAAAATCTGAATGGAATGACTGTAAGGTACTTTTCATGGGTTTTTTTCCTCCTGCTGTCCAGCCAGCCCACACAGCCTGGTGCTATTTTAGGAATGCAGATATGTTTTGCTCATTCCTCTATCCTTTGGGGACATCTCGGGGAAGAACTGGTGTCCCAGAATCAACCTTCACTTCATCCGATCTGCTTCCAGCCAAAACTTCAATGTTCTGACGAGCTTACATCTGTCAGAGGTGTTCGGAGAACCACCTGTCTGTCACTCACTGCAGCCAGATGTCCTTGCCCTGGCTGTGAACGCCACCGTAGAAATAGTCATTCTATCTATGAATTAATATCCACGAGTCTTCAGAGGTGCCTTTAATGGTTTGGCGCCATAATTTGTAGGTAATCTTCGCAGGCAGCAAAGAAAATAACAAAGGCAGCTCTGGTTTCCCATGTGTCACACACGCTGTCTGTCGGTGCTGGTTTGGATGGTAACCTTGCTCTGCTAACACAATTCTTGGTCCGTTGCCAAAGTTATTTCACGGAGAGCAAATGAGCAGCGAGCGATGCGAACAGACACAGAACTGCAGGTAATTTGAACAAAGACCTCACATTCAGCTTGCTGCCGCTGCTGCTTTATTTCCAAGTGTTTCCTTGTCTCCCGAGATGTCGGTTTAATTCATTGCCTGGCGAAAGGTTGGGAGAAAAAAATATTTCAATAAATCATCATTAGACACGGGTGAGGTGCCAGAAGACTGGAGGGTGGTGAAGTTGTGCCTCTATTTAAGAAGGCTGCAAGGAAAAGCCTGGGAACTATACACTTGTGAACATAACATCTGTGATAGGCAAGTTACTGGAGAGGATTCTGACGGATAAGATATATATGAATTTGGATAGACAGGGGTTGATTAGGGATCGTCACCACGGTTTCCAATTGAGCTTTTTGAAGAAGTAACCAAAATTGATGATGAGGACGAAGCCATAGATATTGTCTATATGGACTTCAGCAAGACATTGAAATGGTCTGCATGGTAGTCTGCTCTGGTTAGATCGCATGGGATCCAGGGAGAGCCAGCCGATTGGATAGAGAATTGATTTAGTTTAGGTTAGTTTAGAGATACAGCACCAAAACAGGCCCTTCGGCCCATCGGGTCCACGTCGACCAGTGATCCCTGCATATGAACGCTATCCTACACACACTAGGGACAATTTTATTTTACAGTTACCAAGCCAATCTACCTACATATCTGTACATCTTTGGAGTGTGGGAGGAAACCCACGCAAGTCACGGGGAGAACGTACAAACTCCGTACAGACAGCACCAGTAATCGGGATTGAACCCGAGTCTCCGACGCTACAAGCACTGGCAGTAACTCTACCGCGGTGCCACCGTGCTGGCCCCGGAAGGAAGGAGAGGGTGATTGTGGAAAGTTATTTTTCAGATTGGAGTACACCTCAGGGATTGGTGCTGGGCCCATTGAGGTTGCTGCTTATATCAACCATTTGGATGAGAATCAAGAAGGCATGATCAGTAAGTTTGCAGATGGCACTAAAGTGGGTGGTGTCATAGATTGCAAAGATGGTTATCAGAAATCATACAATATCTTGATCAGGTGGCCAAGTTGACTGAGGAAAGGTTAATGGAGTTTAATACAGATAAGTGTAAAGGGTGGCATTTTGGGAAGTGAAACTAGGGGAGGACCTTCACAGTGAATGTCAGGGTGTTGGGGGGTGTTGTAGAGCAGAGGGATCTAAGAGTGCAGGTACATTGTTCCTTGAAAGTGGCAT
>CM075999.1:200391-262209 GCA_038087875.1 Malacoraja senta
CTGACCTGCTGAGTTCTTCCAGCACTTTGGGAATATGGGGAAAATAAAATGGGATCAGTGTATAATTAATGTAAATGAGGGCATGGATTTCATGGTCCGTAGGGCCTGCTTCCATGCTGTATGACCCCATGACTCATTAACCTTTCCCTCCTCAGTCATTCCTTTTTCTCCCTGCTCCCGTCAGGCACAAGATACAGAAGGATGAAAGCACGGACCGTCAGACTTGGGAATGGCTTCTTCCCCTCTAATATCAGGCTTCTGAACAGTCCTTCCATAAGCCAGGATACGGTCCGATTCACCTCTACTCCTTTGTGGACATTGGACTTTGTCTCTGGAACTGAACTCTGGAGCAATGCTGAGAACTATATTCACTTGCACCTCCTACAAACGTATCTACTGTAACCGTTGTTCAAGATGTGGACTCTTGTACATCGGCGAGACCAAACGTACACTGGGCGATCGTTTCGCTGAACACCTTCGCTCAGTCCGCCTGGACCTATCTGATCTCCTGGTCGCTCAACTCTTTAATTCTCCTTCCCATTCCTACACTGACCTTTCTGTCCTAGGCCTCCTCCATTGTCAGCGTGAGGCTAAATGCAAATTGGAGGAACAACATCTCATATTTCGCTTGGGAAGTTTGCAACCCAGGGGTATGAATATTGATTTCTCTAACTTGAATCAACCACTGCATTCCCTCGCGGAGATGGAGAGCATCCCTCCCAAAACAACACAATTTATTTGTCATTTGGACCCCGTTGTGGTCCAAACGAAATGTCGTTTCTGCAGCCATACATTACAAAACGAAGAAGACCCGAGACACAACACAATTTACACATACATCCATCACAGCGCTGTGATGGAAGGCAAAAAAAACGTATCTCTCCACTGCACTCCCCCCCCCCCCCCCCCCCGATGTCAGAGTCAAAGTCAAAGCCCCCGGCGGGCGATGGTGATTGTCCCGCAGCCATTAAAGCCACGCCGGGTAATGCAAGGTCGCGCACCGGGTCTTGGTGTTAGAGCCCCGGCGTGCGCTTGCAAAGTCCCGCGGCCATTCCAAGCCGTGCGGGGCAATGATGTAAAGCCCCGCTCCAGGTGCTCTTCAACCCCGAAACTCGGGCGGGAGAAGTCGCCGCTGCGGAAGCCCCGAAAAGCGGTCTCCCACCAGGGACCCGCGGGCCTCCGGTGTCGCCCCACTCAAGTCTTCCGTTCTCACCTAGCTGCAGCCACCAATGACCTGTTTCCTTTATCATTGTTATTTGTTTGCATATCTTTCATTCATTTGTTCCGTGTTTCTCTACATCATCGTCTATATCTCTCATTTTCCTTTCCTGTGACTTTCAGTCCGAAGAAGAGTCTTGACCCGAAACATCACCCAATCTTTCTCTCCAGAGATGCTGCCTGTCCCACTGATTTACTCCAGCATTTTGTGACTATATTCTGTACTCTGTAACTTCCTCTTCACTTTATCTATTGCACTTAGTTCAGCTTGATTGTATTTATATAGAGTATTACCTGATCTGCTTGGATCGCATGCAAAATAAACCCTTTTTACTGTCCCTCAGTACCCGTGGCAATAATAAACCTAAGCCAAAATTGTGCTTTTAGTATAAACGTTAAAGATTTTGCACCAAACTTAGATATCCTTCCTACCATCAAAGGAAATAATATCTGGCTGGTAGGTTCTGTGGTGTTTATGGGATGGAGTCATAAAACTTGGCTGTTTTGTTTACTGCGTTTCAGCAAGTGATTCATTGTGTGTGATGTACATAAAACATGTTGACACAATAAAACACTCCAGCTGTAAATCTGTGGGCTTGAGTTGGTGACACCCTGCTTTGTGTACCGGTCCCATCTTTCAGTGAACAGGGTCCATACTTCTCTGCTTCCTGACCATTAAAGTTCAGTACGCTGGACTCGTGAAATTGAGACACGAGAAACTACAGCAGCATGAATCTACGGCAAAGTGCTGGAGTAACTCAACGGGTGGGGCAGCATCTGTAAGGAAATGGACAGCCGACATTTTGGGTCTTCAGACTGATTGTAGGAGGGGGAGGGGGGGGAGAGTTGCAAAATAGGTGGGGGAAGGGCAAAGCTCGGCAAGTGATAGGTGGATACATGTGAGGAGGCAATTGGATGGACTGAGTGAGCAGGGCTGCCAACTCTCATGCTCTCAGCGTGAGAATCACGCCTTGGAGCAAATTCTCACGCCCTCACGCTCATGACCGAGTTCTCATGCTGAGTTCAGTCCCTGCACAGTTTGTCCCTTTGCGCCGCGTGCCAGGGATCTGCACGGTCTGGCGAAGCGCGTCGGTTTCCGGCTGTGAGTGACGTCGCGTCTCTTCTCTCTTGGTTGGATGTGCAGCCGCCGGGTGTCAGCAGCTCTATGTGCCGGCTGTGAGCGCTGCGCTGCCGGCCGCCGCTGCAGCCTCGCTCCCTCCCTCCCTCCCTCCTGCCCTTCAACTCACACGGCAGCGCCAGCGCCGCCAATCCACGCTGCACTGTGCCCGCCAGACTCCCCATTGGGCGGCCGGGGAGAGAGAGGGAGGGGGGAAAGAGAGAGAGAGGGAAAGAAAAAAAGGGAGGGGTGGAGGCAAAGCGAGACAAGGGGAGGGAATGTAGAAAGGGGATGAAGGAAGGAAAGGAGAAAGTGGAGTAAGAGGGAGGGGGAGGAAAGAGGGAAGGATGGGGGCAGGAGTGAGGAAGGGGTGGATGGAGAGAGGGGGAAGAAAAGGTGTGTGTGTTTGTGTCTGTGTGTCTGTCTCCCTGTGTGTGTGTGTGTGCGTGTCTGTGTGTCTCCCTGTGTGTGTGTGCTTGTGTGTGTGTGTCTCCCTGTGTGTGTGTGTCTCCCTGTGTGTGTGTGCTTGTCTGTGTGTCTCCCTGTGTGTGTCTCCCCGTGTTTGTTGTTTGTCTCGCTGTGTGTGTGTGCGTGTCTGTGTGTCTCCCTGTGTGTGTGTCTCCCTGTGTGTCTGTGTGTCTCTGTGTGTGTGTGTCTCCCCGTGTGTGTGTCTGTGTGTCTCCCTGTGTGTGTGTGTGTGTGTGTGTGTGTGTGTGTGTGTGTGTGTGTGTGTGTGTGTGTGTGTGTGTGTGTGTGTGTCTGTGTGTGTGTGTGTGTGTGTGTGTGTGTGTGTGCGTGTGTGTGTGTGTGTGTCTGTGTGTGTGTGTGTGTGTGTGTGTGGTCTGGGGAAGCGCGTCAGTTGGCGGCTGTGAGTGACGTTGCATCTCTTCTCTTCTTTCTTGGTTGGATGTGCAGCCGCCGACAACATGAAGCAGCCGGAGATAGAACTAACCAGGTGAATTGGTTGTAAAACATGGGGGGGACCACAATGAGGCCAAACATCTAGGACAGGGTTCGGCAACCTACAGCACACGGGCCGAATCCGGCCCGTAACCCGAAAAAACACTTTTTTTTTTCAATTTGTTTTCACGGGGTCGGGGCAGGCAAGCCGACCTGAGAACTGCAGCCAGTCCCTGGGACGCGAGCTGATCTGGGAACGGCAGCCAGTCCCTGGGCACGCAGGATGCCAACTTGATCATTATGGATAAATTGGGCCAGCCATGTACATGTTGTATAACTCTGACTATGCAGATCTGAATGGGCTTAGAATGACCATTTAAGCAAAATTGCCCTCACTTTCCCCATTTTGATTCTTGAGATTAATATCCCTTTGCTCTGTTAACAGTACTTATGAGGTAGAGTCAGGAAAGGGAACATGTTATTTTCTTTTAGTTTGCTTTAATTTGTTAGTTGATTTTTTGTTGACTGCCATAATTTCTGAAATGGTCTTAATGTAACTTAACTGTTATAAAGCAGTAATAAGTGATTTTTGTCCAAACAATTGGAACTTGCATAAAATGTTTGCATTATTAGCAGGGCTGCCAACTCTCACGCATTGAGCGTGAGACTCACGCCTTTCACAAAACTCTCATGCTCTCACGCTGATCACAAAATTATATAATGAGAATAGGACCTGTTTTGCTTAACAAATAGTGTAGGAAGGAATTGCAGATGCTGGTTTAAACTGAAGAAGACACTAAAAACTAGAAAAACTCAGCAGGACAGGCAGCATCTCTGGAGAGAAAGAATGGGTGATGTTTCAAGTCGAGACCTTCAGCCTGAAGAGGTTGAAAACCAGCCATAAAACACAATGACTGGACATGTGTGTTATCCAACTAAGGGCAGAAATCACAATCATGTGTTCATCTTTATTCACGTGACATCATAATAAATATATTACAGAAACAATAATTTAATGGGGTGGCACGGTGGCGCAGTGGTAGAGTTGCTGCCTCTATGGGTTTTCTCTGGATATTCCGGTTTCTCCCATATCCGAAAGAAGTGCAGGTTTGTAGGTTAATTGGCTTCTGTAAATTGTCCATGGCGTGATGGATGGAATTGGTGTATGATAGATTGCTGGTCGGTGTGGACTTTGTGGGCGGAAGGGCCTGTTTTCATATATATTTTTACATATATATCTTAATTTCATTGAACCATATATGATTGAATATGTGGCATTATTTTCATCTTGTTTCTATATTCAAAGGGTAAGGTTGAAACCGTCTGAAGAAGGGTTTCGGCCCGAAACGTTGTCTATTTCCTTCGCTCCATAGATGCTGCCGCACCCGCTGAGTTTCTCCAGCAATTTTGTCTACCTTCGATTCTCCAGCATCTGTAGTTCCTTCTTGAACAAGGTTGATTGATTTATTTGTGCAGAACAGTGATGGAAGTCTGACGTTTGCTTTGTTTCTCTGAGTTTTTCTCTCTCTATATATATATACATAACAGCATGAATATAATCTGATTTCCATATATGAATACAGTCATTCATGTGCTGCACCTGTTGATCAGAGCGTGGCTCTATTGTGGAATGTAATTAGGAATGTAATTTAGCCTAACCTTATTCATACCTAATCCAATTTAAAGCATAAATGTTGCTTTCAAATGCAAGTTAAAAGACTCGCTACAGTACGCACCAGATTGCACAATTTCAAGCTGAAAAATGCAAAAGCTCCCTACCGTGGAAGAGGGAACACCCCCCTTCCACACCCTCCCCCCCCCCCCCCGGTCGCTATGCTCCCTCGTAATTTCTCACTCTCAACTCTCACCCAATGTTGGCAGCCCTGTGAGTGAGTGACAATGGCTAGAGGTGAAAAGGAGGCAAAAGGGTGCTGCCATGGGTGGTGGTGGAGGTAGATATGATAATGGCATTTAAGAGGCTTTTAGGTGGGAACATGGATATGCAAGGAACGGAGGGATATAGATTACTTGCAGGTGATAGAAAGTGCTGATCTGTGATGTTAGACTTCTTCTCTGTCCATATTTCCCGTCTCCCTGAGTAATTTCAACATTTCCTACTTTTATTTTAGGAGATTAATTTATCTTGGCACCATTGTGGGCACGTTGTAGGCCGAAGGGCCTGTTCCTGTCCTGTTCTATGTTTGCATAAGGAACCGCAGATGCTGATTTATGAGAGGGAAAAAATACAAAGTGCTGGAGTAACTCAGCAGGTCAGGCAGCATCTCTAGAGTACATGGATAGTTCCATATTTGACATTTTGCTTAAAATTATTTATTTTCCCTCTTTTAAAAAAAAATAATAGTTTATCTCAGCATCATGTTTGGCATGGCCATTGTGGGTCGAAGGGCCTGTTCCTGTGCTGCACTGTTATATGTTCTATGTTCTCGTTCTGTGCATTTTAGCCTGCAGGTCAATCCCAGCCCTCTATATTTTGAAGACCAGTGAGGCTAACAGATTGGTGCTGCCTTTAACATGTTAGCACAGTGGTCTCTGATCCTACACATGAGGATCACAGGCGCCTATTGATCACAAATCTACTTCCATTTTAGTAGTTAAATTGATTCACTCACACATATCAAAGCACACGGACTTAAAGGAAGAGACAAGCTACAAAAATATCAATCAGGATCACAAACGGCTTCCTCCCATAAGGCGTAATAGTAAACTGATTGCCAATGTGACAAGGCAATTTCCCCTAGCTTTTCCCAATAACCCCCTACGTTTTATGTGAGGAAGGTAAACTTTCAGCACTTGTTATTGATGTTAAAAACAAACTTAGAAACTTTCTATCAAAACCGCATAAAGTGCTGCAATCGATTGCAGAACAACAATTAATTAAAAACATGTTTTTCAATTAAAACTAATTTAAAAAATAATTCAATTTTTGTAATGAGACCTGGAAAAATATATTGTTATTTTTTCAAGTTGGTTTAGCTTGATATTCACCGGATTAGTGAAGAAAAGGGTAACAAGAACATTATTTTACTTTATCAAGAGATGGTTATCGATTACAAAGAGTAAACATACCATTGATAGAAACATAGAAACATAGAAATTAGGTGCAGGAGTAGGCCATTCGGCCCTTCGAGCCTGCACCGCCATTCAATATGATCATGGCTGATCATCCAACTCAGTATCCCGTACCTGCCTTCTCTCCATACCCTCTGATCCCTTTAGCCACAAGGGCCACATCTAACTCCCTCTTAAATATAGCCAATGAACTGGCCTCGACTACCCTCTGTGGCAGAGAGTTCCAGAGATTCACCACTCTCTGTGTGAAAAAAGTTCTTCTCATCTCGGTTTTAAAGGATTTCCCCCTTATCCTTAAGCTGTGACCCCTTGTCCTGGACTTCCCCAACATCGGGAGCAATCTTCCTGCATCTAGCCTGTCCAACCCCTTAAGAATTTTGTACGTTTCTATAAGATCCCCTCTCAATCTCCTAAATTCTAGAGAGTATAAACCAAGTCTATCCAGTCTTTTTTCATAAGACAGTCCTGACATCCCAGGAATCAGTCTGGTGAACCTTCTCTGCACTCCCTCTATGGCAATAATGTCCTTCCTCAGATTTGGAGACCAAAACTGTACGTTGATAGATATGAACACTTATTGAAAATAAAGCACGTAAATAGGTGGTCAGAATTTTCATACAGAGACATCGTAATGAGAAAGAACCTACTAGATTTGTGTGCAATGGGGTGCCCAGAATTGCATGCAGCACTCCAAATGTGGCCTAAACAAATTCCTATAAAATGCAATATTAATATATGCAATTAAAATAAGGTCCCAGCCGGCCCAACCTCCCCCTATATTTTAGTGTTTAGTTTAGTTTAGAGATACAGCACAGAAACAGACCCTTCGGCCCACCGAGTCCGAACCGACCAGCGATCCCTGCACATTAACACTATCCTACACTAGGGACAATTTTTACATTTATACCAAGCCAATTAACCTACAAACCTGCATGTCCTTGGAGTGTGGGAGGAAACCCAAGTTCTCGGAGAAAACTCACACAGGTCACGGGGAGAAAGTACAAATTCCGTACAGACAAACACCCATGGCCAAGATCGAACCCGGGTCTCTGGCACTGTAAGCGCTGTAAGGCATCAACTCTACCGCTGCGCCACTGTGATGCCCTAAACTCAGGCACACAAGTCCTGGCATCAACCTCGAAAGATAAGTTTTTGGAAGTGGCATCAAAACATGTGTAGCAAGAGGGTGGGTGACTGTGCAATAAAGGTTTGAATGGTTTTGAACAGCACCAAACATGTCTTCAAATAGCGTCACCCACAGATGAGCTCAATTTATTATGATCAGTGTGTTCCATGCCCCTTTAAACCTCAGCACGTTTGAACATGAGGTTTTGTTTCATCTACTTATCAGGGTGTGGGTGTCAGTAACTCTATCTAATCCCAGTCAAACATCACATTCATGCCTTTAGGTTACCACCTCCAAGATTTCTTTACAAATATTGGACCAAATATTCATTTATTATTCATCAGTAATTTGAGAGAACATCTCCAAGTGCAGCAATTGGCCAGATGTCAGGTCCGATTTGTTTTAAATTA
Organism: Malacoraja senta; assembly: GCA_038087875.1. NCBI lineage: Eukaryota > Metazoa > Chordata > Chondrichthyes > Rajiformes > Rajidae > Malacoraja > Malacoraja senta. Next base: position 208,253 of record CM075999.1, read on the forward strand.
TTCTAATTGGGTTATTATATAGACAGGTGTTACATGGAGTTAGGGTTGCGGGGAAATTAATATCTCCAAGGATGACGGGAGTTAGGAAGTAGGGTAAGGGCCGTGAACAGTCTTGGTGTGCTGCTGAGCCAAAGTGAATGAAGATAATAACATTTAAAAGACATTTGGACAGTTACATGGATAGGAATGGTTTAGAGGGATCTGGGCCAAATGTGGGCAGGTGGGACTAGTATAGAAGAGACAACTTGGCCAGCATGTGCAAATTGGGCTGAAGGACCCGTTTCCATGTTGTATGACCCTATGGCCTATCATTCCTTTCCCTCTCTGCCTCTCCATCTGAAATGGGGCTTGTTCCCATGCAGTATGGCTCAATGATTCTATAACTAAGACTTTAGCAGGAGTGCAAGAGGAGAAGGGATAATTTTGCAGCGATGTACAAGATCATGAGCAGAATTGATAGACTAGATGCACTGACTTTGCTATGAACAATGGACTATCTTTGGTTGTACTAAGGGTTTTGTACATTTTGCATTAGTATGTTATTGATTTTTGAGTCTTCATGATTTTAACGCCTCGCTTGAGTCTTCTATCTTTGGAAATTGTGTTCTAATTCACAGATGTGAATCCCACACTCTAAAGATGTACAGGTTTGTAAGTTAATTGGCTTGGTACAATTGTAAATTGTCCCTAGTGTTTATAGGGTATTGTTAATGTGCGTGGATTACTGGTCGGTGCGGACTCAGTGGGCCGAAGGCCTGTTTCCGTGCTGTATCTCTAAACTAAACTAAACTAAACTTGCTGTAGCTTTGACTTGTATTTAAATTGGAAATTGCATGTTTGTAGGTTAATTGGCCTCTGGAAAATTGCCGCTAGTGAGTAGAGAGTCGATGAGAAAGTAGGATAACGTAGAACTAGTAGGAATGGGTGATTGATTTGTCAGTGTGGACTTGGTGGGCCGAAGGGCCTATTTTCATGCTGTATCTCCAAAATAAAGCAGTTAAAATTTTCATTTTATAAACACAGCTCAGAAAGACACACGATTCCCACTTGTGTTTCTTTTTTTTTGTCCCTTTAAGAAACGTGAGATTATTCCAATCATGGATTAATTTGCATGCAGGCTTGGTATCAAGATCGCTCCCAGGAGGAGGCAGACATCCAACAGGTCTGACCACAGCTGACTACAACATGGCAAAATGTCTCAGCTGAACATATCACAAAGTGCTGGAGGAACTCAACGGGTCAGGTAGCATCTGTGCAGGGAATGAACAGATGACGTTTCGGTCAGACCCTTCTTCTGACTGAGTCATGCATCATGACCCACAAGGTCACCTCTTCCATTCCCTCCAGATGCTGTCTGACCTACTGTGTTACACCAGCACTTTGTGTTTTGCTCAAGATTCCAGCATCTGTAGTTCCTTCTGTCTCTCAGCTGCTCCTATTGAGTTTTTGACAAGATTAGCATGTTTTGTTTCTTGACGAGGTTTTTACATCTCCCCAGTTCCACGTCACTGCTGCCCTTTCTTTACTCTGGTGTGAATTATCTGCCTGACATTTAATTTGGGTAAATCACTTCCTCACCGATTCAAAAATTTGTTTCCCATCTGCTTTACATGTCAATCTCTTTAGACTTGCCCTTGGGTTTTCCATTCTGATCAGTAGCCATCAGTTAATGGAAGCTGGTAGCATGGTGGTTGTTACTGGATTGACAGCTAGAATCCTGAACCATCTCTCCAAGGAGATGAGTTCGAATACCACCATGGCAGCTGTGGTTTTCAAACTTAATTAAATCCTTTTGAGGTTAAAATGTTAACTCATTAACAATAACCATGAAACTATTGTGTTGTAAAAATACATCGAATTCACAGAGGGAGAGAAATCTGCCATCTTCACTTGGCCTATACGTGACTCCAGACTCAGCACTGTGGTTGACTCAAAATTGCCTCTTCATGCGAAGGCAGTAGCGAACCAGCGCTGGTGGTACCCGCACCCAGTGAAAGAATAAAAAAAACACAACATCTATCCAGAATGCTTCTGAAGCCTGGGGTCAGAAGCCTTCCCTAAGACCTATTGGAGTTACAGAGTCATAGACCAGCAGAGTTAGGGCAGCAAAGTGGCGCAGTGGGTAGAGCTGCTGCCTCACAGTGCCAGAGACCTGTGTTCAACCCTGACGTTGGGTGCTGATTGTGTGGAGTTTGCACGTTCTCCCTGTGACCACGCAAGTTTCATAGTATTAGTGCGAGCGGGTGATCAATGGTCGGCGTGGACCCGGTGGGCCGAAGGGCCTGTTTCCATGCTGTATCTCGAAAACTAAAACTAAACTAGAATAAACTAAACTTTATGGAAATGGTCAAGTTAATGACCTAGTAGAGATTGATTCGGTAGAATACAAAGTGTGAAGTTAATGGGTTTATGATAGAGAGGAAGGCATTAATGAAATCCCACAAGATCTGTGGTGAGGCCTCAATTATTCCCAGTCTTATCCTTAATGTACAATGCAACATAAAGACCTATTCAAATGTGTTAAGAATGCCGACATCCGACTTGATGGGAGCATAAAATGGCTGTGAAGAATTGACAATGCAGATGGGGAATAGCTCTTTATAAACGTACACAAAGGCTATAAAAAACATATTGAATACATATAAATGCATTTGATGGGAAAATCATCTTCTCCTTGCAAAATAAGTGTCTATGTGGGTGGAATATCTATGGGTACCTTTACAAAGGGTCCAGGAATGAATGGTTCTGAGGTTCATTTCTGAAGGAATTGAATTGAAAAGCAAGGTCGTGTTTCTGATAGATACAGGATCTATATGACTCATTTGGCCTTAAATGGAGAAGTACCAAGTGCATTTTAACAGAGTGAATGGTTGAAAGGAGCTAGTAATATAGTCAATGTGTTATAGTCAGTGCAATTGGTAAATTTAGAAACATAGAAAATAGGCGCAGGAGGAGGCCATTTGGCCCTTCGAGCCAGCATTGCCATTCATTATGATCATGGCTGATTATCCACAATCAGTAACCCGTGCCTGCCTTCTCCCCATTTCCCTTGATTCCGCTAGCCCCTAGAGCTCTATCAAACTCTATTTTAAATTCATCCAGTGAATTGGCCTTCACTGCCTTCTGTGGCAGAGAATTCCACAAATTCACAACTCCCTGGGTGAAATTTTTTTTTCTCATCAGTTTTAAACGGCCTCCCCTTTGTTCTTAGACCATTGCCCCCTGGTTCTGGACTCCCCCAACATTGGGAACAATTTTCCTGCATCTAGCTTGTCCAGTCCTTTTATACTTTTATACCTTTCTATAAGATATCCTCTCATCCTTCTAAATTCCAGTGAATACAAGCCCAGTCTTTCCTCATATGACAGTCCCGCCATCCTGGGGATTAACCTCGTGAACCTACGCTGCACTGCCTAAATAGCAAGGATGTCCTTCCTCAAATTAGACCAAAACTGCACACAATGCTCAAGATGTGGTCTCACCAGGGCCCTGTACAACTGCAGAAGGACCTCTTTGCTCCTATGCTCAAATCCTCTTGTTATGAAGGCCAACATGCCATTAGCTTTCTTCAATGCCTGCTGTACCTGTAGGTTTACTTTCAGTGATTGGTGTACAAGGACACTCAGGTCTTGTTGCACTTCCCTTTTTCCTAATCCGACAGCATTGAGATAATAATCTGCCTCCTTGTTCTTGCTGTGAAAGTGGATAACCTCACATTTATCTATGTACATTATACTGCATCTGTCATGCATCTGCCACTCACACAACCTGTCTAAGTCACTCTGCAACCTCCTAGCATCCTCTTTGCAGTTCACACTGCCACGCACCTTTGTGTCATCTGCAAATTTGCTAGTGTTACTTTTAATTCCATCATCTAAATTAATATATATTGTAAATAGTTGCGGCCCCAGCATCGAGCCTTGCGGCATTCCACTCGCCACTGCCTGCCATTCTGACAGGGACCCGTTTATTCCTACTCTTTGTTTCCTGTCTGCCACCCAATTCTCTATCCATGTCAATCCCCTCCCCTCAATACCATGGGCTCTAATTGTGCCCACCAATCTCTTGTGTGGGACCTTATCAAAGGTTTTCTGAAAGTTCAGATACACCACATCCACTGGCTCTCCTTCATCCATTTTACTTGTCACATCCTCAAAAAATTCCAGAAGATTAATCAAACAGGATTTCCCCTTCATAAATCCATGCTGATTTGGACCAATCCTTTTATTGCTATCCAAATGCGCCATTATTACTTCTTTAATAATTGACTCCAGCATCTACCCCACCACTGATATCGAGCTAACTGGTTTATAATTCCCCGTTTTCTCCCTTTTTCCTTTTTTGAAAAGTGGGATAACATTAGCTACCCTCCAATCCACAGGAACTGATCCTGAACCTATAGAACATTGGAAAATAATCACCAATGCATCCACAATTTCTAGAGCCACCTCCTTGAGTATCCTGGGATGCAGACCACCAGGCCCTGGAAATTTATCAGCCTTCAGTCCCATCAGTCTACCCGATACTATTTCTCGCCTAATGCAAATTTCTTTCAGTTCCTCTGTCTCCCTAGATCCTCTTCGATCACGGTTCTTTTAAACTTCTCTTTAATTGCAACTCCAATAATTGACAAGTGTGGCAGGCCAGTCTTTTCCATGCAAAGTCCCCAGTGTCACCATCAATAGGGTTGTCCTGCTGTTGTTTCTGGTGTTCTTGGATCATGATATCAGTTAAACATAGTTACAGGACTCTTGTGACATCTAATGCAACAGCAAAGGAACCAATATAAATGATTCAACCTGGGCAGGAAAGCCCACAATGTCTGTGCCAAACTTGATACCAAGTTAAACTCACCTCCTCTGCCTGCCCATGATCTCTATATCCACCATTCCATGCATGTCCATGTGCCTATCTCCATCATCACGTTCCTGGCACCCACATCTCCCTGTTTATGTAGAAAAACTTGCCCCGCACATCTCCTTTATACATTGCAGCGCTCACCACGAACTTATGCCCGCAAGTCTTTGACATTTCCACTGCAGACATGCAGCAGAGCTCCAGAAACATCCTGGCTGACTCTACTTGTTGAGCTTTCTGCAAGGTTCAGTCAACCTCTAGCATCAAGTGGAAGCTGTATCTGAAGTGATCAAGTTTTGACTGTGCATACAATGCTCTTTGGTACAGTGTGTACAGAATGGGTATTATGTACTATGGACTTGGTTTTTTTCTAATTATGTTTTTGCACCAAAATCTCATTTTCTGTACAGTCTGCATGGAAGCCTGCACTGCCACAGGCGGAACGGCAAACACACCGCACAGACAGCAGTGGAGGGGTCATACCCAGGTTGCTGGAGTGCAGTGAGGCAGCAACTCCATAGCTGTGCCATTGTGTCACCTTAGGTCAGTGGTAAAGCTGCCTTCTACACCAGCTACAAACTAATGCACTCCTTGTTGTGCCTCATTGCTGGTAATATTCAGTCTGCACTAACAACACAACACATAACCAGCCAAGTGGTAAGCAACTCATTACAAAGCTGTGAATGCGCTGTCTTCACTAATGAGTGCAATTTAATATTAATGATATTCTAAATCCTCTTCATTTGTCAGGAAACAAGTGAAAGATTTTGTAAATTTAATGTAACATAATTAATCGGGAAAGCTATTTACTTCATTTTTTCCCCTTCAAGGTGCCTGCCATTTCACTGTAATGTTATGAATATAGTGAATTACATGAAAACAAAAATAGATCAAAATAGTTGATGCCCACATGGCTCGATCAGTAATCTTTTATCTACCTTCCTGCCTGTTCAAGTGAGATTACAAGCCATCACTACATTGCATAAAAAACTTCTCTTTTGCAGTCTGCAGAAGTCTACCTAAGCTTTAAAATATCCTTCAAGGCGGTGAGTAAAATTGCTTTATAAATCTGTACATCCACCTTAATCTCTTAACAGCAGCAGAGATCAGACAACTCATAAGCAAAGGGAGTGCTATTAATTGAACAACTCATTCTACAAAGCAGTGCCAAAAAGAATTACATTTGCAATAATCAAAATGGGTTCAGGGAACACAATGGCAAATGAATATCAGCAAAGCCGCAGATAAGAAAGGGAGCTTGCACTTTAATCTTGACTGACAACGTGAAGTTAGGCAGTATCTCAGAGTTGATAATGTTTTAAGAAACTCCCCTGAGCCCACAATAGTAAACTCTAAGCTCCCATTAATGAAGTTATTGGATCGGATATTCTGCCTCCTCAGGGTTCGATTGGTTGAATTGATTGAAAGATGCAGCATGGAAACAGGCCCTTTGGCCAATCAAATCCATGCTGTCCATCGATCAACCATTCACTGAAGATAGACACAAAATGCTGGAGTAACTCAGCCGGACAGACAGCATCTCTGAATAGAAGGAATGCAGTTCTATGTTATCCCACTTTCTCACCCACTCCCTACACAAGAGGGACAAGTTATGGAGGCCAATTAGCCTACAAACCCGCACGTCTTTGGTATGTGGGAGGAAACCAGAGCACCCGAAGGAAACCCACGTCATCACAGGAAGAATGCGCAAACTCCCCAAAGGCAGCATCTGAGGTCTGGATGGAGCTCGAGTCCCTGACACTGTGAGGCAGTGGCTCTACCACCAATGGGCTGAGACCAGCCCTCAGACCGTCGGTCCACGTTCACAAGTTACAGAAGTAGAATTAGACCATTCGGCCCATCGAGTCTACTCCGCCATTCAATCATGGCTGATCTCTGCCTCCTAATCCCATTTTCCTGCCTTCTCCTCATAACCAGCCCTGGGAGATGCAGCGAGACCTGGGTGTCATGGTACACCAGTCATTGAAAGTAGGCATGCAGGTGCAGCAGGCAGTGAAGAAAGCGAATGGTATGTTAGCTTTCATAGCAAAAGGATTTGAGTATAGGAGCAGGGAGGTTCTACTGCAGTTGTACAGGGTCTTGGTGAGACCACACCTGGAGTATTGCATACAGTTTTGGTCTCCAAATCTGAGGAAGGACATTATTGCCATAGAGGGAGTGCAGAGAAGGTTCACCAGACTGATTCCTGGGATGTCAGGACTGTCTTATGAAGAAAGACTGGATAGACTTGGTTTATACTCTCTAGAATTTAGGAGATTGAGAGGGGATCTTATAGAAACTTACAAAATTCTTAAGGGGTTGGACAGGCTAGATGCAGGAAGATTGCTCCCGATGTTGGGGAAGTCCAGGACAAGGGGTCACAGCTTAAGGATAAGGGGGAAATCCTTTACAACCGAGATGAGAAGAACTTTTTTCACACAGAGAGTGGTGAATCTCTGGAACTCTCTGCCACAGAGGGTAGTCGAGGCCAGTTCATTGGCTATATTTAAGAGGGAGCTAGATGTGGCCCTTGTGGCTAAAGGGATCAGAGGGTATGGAGAGAAGGCAGGTACAGGATACTGAGTTGGATGATCAGCCATGATCATATTGAATGGCGGTGCAGGCTCGAAGGGCCGAATGGCCTACTCCTGCACCTATTTTCTATGTTTCTATGTTTCTAACCCTTGACACCCATTCGAATCAAGAATCGGTGGGGCATAGCACAGCGCTGTGTCATCTCACTGCCAATCCAACTGGCCAGAGGCACTCATAGAAAGATGCTTACATCCCTCATGATCCATCACACCTCTCAAAGGTATTACTAAAGATTCTTTCTATCCTTGACATTCACATTCAGAAACAGTGGGAAACTATTCATAACTAATCAAATACTATAAAAAAAAAAGTAAAGCTTTTGTAATGCATTTTTATATCAATTGAAACATTAATAATACCCTCGCATTTATAAACAATTAAATACATTTCAATACAATAGCATTGGTACCTGTGCCACTATCCGTGAGGCAAGAGCTGGAAGGACACAAAGTACTGGAGTAATCTAGCGGGCCAGGCAACGTCTCTGGAGAACATGGATAGGTGTTGTTTCGGGTCAAGACCCTTTTTCAGACCCCTTCTTCAGAAATAGAAGGATAGTGCAGTTTAATATGTGTTTAAGGAGCTGCTGCAGAAGGGAGGGCTTCAGATATGGAACACAAAAGGTAGAACAGCGCAGCACAGGAACAGGCCCTTCAGTCCACAATGTCTGTGCTGAACACGATGCCAAGTTAAACCAAAGACACAAAGAGCAGGAGTAACTCAGTGGGTCAGGCAGTATCTGGAGAACATGGATAGACAATGTTTCGGGTCGGAACCCTTCTTCAGACTGATTGTGGTGGAGGGTGGTGGAAAGAAAGCTGGAAGAGAGAGGGGCAGGACAGGACAAAGCCTGGCAAGTAATTGGTGGATAATCACAGAGGGGGAGCAGCAAGAGTGTCTCGCAGAAGTCGCGTCGCATTGAGAGCTTAGAAACATAGAAACATAGAAAATAGGTGCAGGAGTAGGCCATTCGGCCCTTCGAGCCTGCACCGCCATTCAATATGATCATGGCTGATCATCCAACTCAGTATCCTGTACCTGCTTTCTCTCCATACCCCCTGATCCCTTTAGCCACAAGGGCCACATCTAACTCCCTCTTAAATATAGCCAATGAACTGGCCTCAACTGCATTCTGTGGCAGAGAATTCCAGAGATTCACCACTCTCTGTGTAAAAAGCTTCTTGAAAGTTATCATACCTGGAGGAGATTTTGCTGGAGAACAGTAAAGTGTAGACACAAATAACTGCAGATGCTTTTTTACAACAAAAAAAAGACACAAAGTGCTGGAGCAACTCAGTGGGTCAGACAACATCTCTGTAGAACATGGGTAGGCAACGTTTTGTGTAAACCGGCATCTTCAGTCACCAAGTTAAACTAATCTCCTCTGCCTGCATGTGACCCATATACCTCCATTCCCTGCATAATTGGATCAATGGGCTTGCTTTCAGGGCAGGTGGGGTCTATACAAGAGGAATGGGTTGTACCTGAACTGGAGGGGGATCAATACCTTTGCAGGGCAGCTTGCTAGTGCTACTCGGGGGGGATTTGTGTCTTCTCTCGCACTGTTGCGAGTCTTTGGATCTCTCGTCCTCAAAGGATGATGGAGACAGAATCTTTGAATATCCAGTGGGTGGATTTGTGGCAAACAAGAGAGTGAATGGTTAAAGGGAAGGACATAAAGTGCTGGCATAGCTCAGCCGGTCAGGCAGCATCTCTGGAGAACATGGATAGGTGGATAGTTTACAGGGGATAGGCGGAAATGCAGAGTTGAGGTTCCTGTTCAGTCAACCATGACCTTATTAACAGAACATCTCTCTTACCTCCACCTCTACCCCCCATGTAGCATTTGTACCCTGCAACATCGAGCTGCTTGTCCTCTCCCTCCCTCCCTCAGCCACGTTTCTGTGATAGTTACTATATCCTAGTCTTATGTACCTATCCACGTCCTAACTTCATCATCTGTGTTGATGCACCGTGTTGTTCAAACCTAATATTGTAGAATCTTGCCAAATAAACCAAATGGGGTATCGAATCTAAAATGATATATCAAAGAGCTGCAGGAGTAATGATCCATCACTGACATATCTCTTCATTTCTTGATTAGCGATCTCAGAAGGTGCCAGATTCAACCTGCAAGATGATTTATGCATGGGGGGGGGGGGGGGGGGGGGGGGGGGGGGGTGCATGGGTTTGACGCCAGCTGCTTAGCACAAAATATATCAGTAGAAAACTGATAGCTACATATCAATATATCAAGGACATGGCCCATCTGTATTTGTTAAATAATAAAGCAACAATTATAAACAGTTGAAGATGAGTAACCTGAATTAGAGGAGCCTTTGTTGAAGGAAGTTCTACTTGTGTAACATCAGAATGTGGAACTACTCCATAACTATATCATCCCTGCCTAATCCTTACTCAACCATTACTTTCAAACTAGGAGACCAAGTCTGGTTCAATCTGGAGTGCAAAAGAACTACTAACAACAGCATTATAATGTCATACAGCATGGAAACAGGCTCTTCGGCCCAACTTGACCATGCCGACCAAGATGATGCATATACACTAGTCCCACCTGTTCCGCATTTAGCCCATGTCCTACCAAACCTTTCCGATCCCTTCCAAAAAGTGTACCTCAATTTGGTGAAGCTACAAAATAAAACAGTTTGAAAATATAAACTGGATGAAAAAAATGGGAAAACATAGAAATAGTGTGAACGGGTAGTCAGCATGGACTGGATGGGCCGAAGGGTCTGTTTCCATGCTGTATCTCCATCTATAAATCCCGTAGAATAATTCTATCGGCACTCTCAGTTTATAACCTGAATTTAAGATTTGTTTTATTTTAGTAAAATTAAGTTGAGAACAGTTGAGAGTTGAAAAGATTTATATGAAATTAAAATAATTGAAACACATTGAAACAAATATAAATGTTTAAAATCATAAACACTGTAAATGCAGTTCTTTCCTGAAGACCAATCTATTTGGCATTTTAAGCCCCCAATGTGTTTTAATGATAATATGACTTTGCCACAAATGTTCGGGCCAACAAGTGAATGTTGAGAAAATGGAATTCTTTGTAATTTATCTATGCTAAGGCTACGGTGACATGGTTAGTGTATTGAGGTGTGATATCTGACTATTCCTGCAAACGTTCTCATCCAAGCAGACCTCTACTGTATCAGAAGATGTGGTTCCAAGCTGTCCATAAGTGAGTGCCAACCGACATGGTTCTGCTCCTTTGCCTTTCATATGGAAGGGTCCCCTCATAACGTCTAATAACAGCCCCTCATAACAGCTAACGCTGGGTCAAGTCTCATAGTCAGTCAACACAGAAACAGGCCCTTCAGCCCAACTCATCCATGCTGACCAAGATGCCCCATCTAAGCTAGTCCCAATTGCCTGCGCTTGCCCATATACAGTACTTCTAAACCTTTCCGATCCATGTACCTGTCCAAGTATCTTTTAAATGCTGTTAATATTCCTGCTTCAACTATACCTCCTCTGGCAGCATGTTCCATACATCCACCACCTTATGTGTGAAAAAAGTTGCCGCTCGGATTCCTGTTACATCTTTCCTTTCTCACCTTAAACCTATGTCCTTTTGTTTATGATTTCCCCACCCTGGGTAAAAGGTTCTGTGCCTTTCTGTACCTTATCTATTCCCCTCATGATTTTATACACCTCTACAAAATCACCCAGCCCCTTGGGCTCCAAGGAATTAAGTCCAAGCCTGCCCGACTTCTCCGGGACCTTCGAGGCCTGGCAATGTCCTGGTAAATCTTCTCAGCACCCTTTGCAGCTTAGCATTCTCACTGTATACTACAGTTGGGCGCTCGAAACGGTCAAGATGCCATTGCGTATCAAAGATGCGACCAATGGTAAAAACAGAAAACAGAAGCAGACTACAGGTAAAGGTAACCCCCTGTGATGGAATGTGCTGCTTGTCCGGTCATTACTGCAGGAACAACAAAAAACGCTCTAAAAAAAATCAGTAAACATGATATAAAATACGCTCTAAAAATATCAGTAAACATGATATAAAATACGCTCTAAAAAAATCAGTAAACATGAAATAAAATACCATGGAGCAGCTACAGACAGCTGAAAGGTTCCCACTGTGACATGAGTAAGATACTCACTGAATAAACAACATCACTAATGATGACTGCGGGGAATTCATTGTGAGGATGGATAGGCATCTATTTGTATAATTTTGCTGGTTCGGATAATGTCAGAGCACGCAAGTAGAAAACTTAAACTTCCCTTCCTGTAAAGTCAGAGGCAGGGGGAGTGTACTGTAGATGGCTGGACTGAGTTTGAGTTTGAGTTTAGTTTATTGTCACGTGTAGTGATGTACGGTGAAAAGCTTTGTTGCGTACTAACCAGCTAGCGGAATGACAACACATGATTGCAATCTAGCCATCCCCACTGTACAAATACATGATAAAGGCATTAATGTGAATAACGTTTAGTGTAAGATAAAGTCCAGTAAAGTCTGATCAAAGATAGTCCGAGGCTGCAAGCCCTGATTACTCCAGTCGGGTCTTGGTCTTTTCAACGTTGTCTTTTAAATATGCACATGGATATGCAGGCTAGGGGAGGATATGGATCGCGTGCAGGCAGAGAAGATTTGTTTAGGCAGATATGGCAGTGGCATTTAAAATGCTTTTAGATAGGCACACGGAAGTGTAGCTAATAGAGGGATATGGACCATGTACAGGCAGATGAGATTAGTTTAACTAGGCATCGTGTTCGGCTGAAGGGTCAGATAATCTGTGCTGTACTGTTCTGTGTTCTATGTTCACCACCTCAGCCTCCCCCGCTCCAAGGAATTAAGTCTTAGCCTGACCAACCTTTCTTTGTAGCTCGGGCCCTCGAGTCCTGGCAACATCCTTGTAAATCTCCCCTGCATTCTTTAAAGTTTAGAGACATTAAGCTGGAAAGGCAATGATGATGTTGCAGAGTTTGAAATGGTGAATCTAGGAATAGGTTGGGGTTAGCGTGGGGATTGAACAGTGCAGAGTCTAACATTATCAGGCAGGCAAATTGATGAAGCTAAATTTGGCTTGACCCAATAGGAACACGAGCTCCAAGGCATGTAAATACTGGCAGGAGATGTTATTTAAAAATATATATATATATTAAGCTGAAGGGAATATTGATTCATCTCATTTTGAATGTCAAACATTTGGAGTAAAATACTGAAGGTTAAAGCCTTCAGACCAATGGAAAAGGAATGTAGCATCAAAGGCTTGACTGACATGTGTGCTTATAGCAGATGACATGATGATTAGAGACAAAAGGAACTGCAGATGCTAGTTTACAAAAAAAACACTATGTGCTGGAGTAACTCAGCGGGTCAAACAGCATCTCTGGAGAACATGGATGGTGATATTTCAAGTTGGGAGCCTTCTTCAGACTGATTTTGGTGGGGGGTGGGGTGGGGGGGAAGAAAGCTGGAAGAGAGGAAGGTGGTGGGACAAAGTCTGGCAAGTGATAGGTGGATACAGGGGAGGGGGAGTTTGATACGCAGATAGTTGGACAATGGCCAGAGAGGAAAAGACAAACATTGTTAGATAAGGAGATAGAGAGAGAAGTGGTGTGAAATGTGAAGCCACTGGAAGGAATATAAATGATGATTAGCACGTAAATCCTAACTAGTATTATCCTACACACCAGGGACAATTTACACAAGCCAATTAACCTGCAATCTGTAAGTCTTTGCAGTGTTAGAGGAAACCGGAGCACCCGGAGAAAACCCATGGGGACCCGGGTCTCTGGCATTGTAAAGTGCTGTGCCATCATGCCGCCCGTATAGAACAGTCCATTCAGCCCATTGAGTCTGCACTGCCCACCAAACACCCTCTTGCAATAATCTAACATAATATAATCTAATACAATATCATTATTTTTCTCCCACATTTTCCTCCCCCTCCCCACCCGACCTCAGAATGTCATTTATATCCCCCAAACCAACTCAGAAAGACCTAGAGCCACACAAACTAATTCAGGACACTGCCTTGCTCTCCACAACATATAGGAGGAGGTAGTTGAGCCAGGTACAATAACAATATTTTAAAATCATTTGGACAGGTACATGGCTAGAGGGATTACGGTTAGAGAGATATGGACCCAGCGTGGAAAATGGGACTAGTTTAGATGGTGTATTTTAGTGGGCATGGAGGAATTGGGCAGAAGGGCCTTTTTCTGTGCTGTGTAACTCCATGACTCTATTGCAAGCACGATAGCCCAACAGAGGCATTACAGATAAGACAAATGGCAAAATACAAAGTACTGAATGAACTCAGTGGACTAGGTAGAATCAGTGAGATGACATTATGGGCTGGGACCCTTTCTCAGGCTGATTGTCAAAGAGTAGGAGAGCAGTGAGCAGTGCTTAGGGGGAATGGTAAGAGAGAGGCTCTCAGAACTCCCCTTGGAGGAGAACCTCTTCAAAGAAGACATTCTCCGGTACAGCATCTGTCCCTCCACAGATGCTGCCTGACCCTTTGAGTTCCTTAGGGTTTTTTTTGCACAAGATTCCAGCATCTGCTGTCCCTTGTGTCTCTAAATGGCAAAAGGTTTCTCAATGAAAATGCCTTGATCTTTATGTTTGAAACATAAAAGATGCTCAACTCATGGAGTAACTCAGCGGGTCAGGCAACATCTCTGAAAAAAATGGATAAATGACGTTTCGGGTCAGGACCCTTTTTCAGACTTGCTGAGTTATGTCAGCACTATGTGTCCATCTTTGGTATAAATCAGCGTCTGAAGCTACTCCTTATTACAAGGAACCAAGCATGCTGTAAACATGGAGAATGCCAGGGATGTAGCTTTATAAATGCATTGCACCTTAGCCTGTATTTATTTTCTCGAGACTTTGAAGCAGAGCTTTGGCAGGCTTCCATTGAGCCCGAAACCGTCTCTTTGTCAACATCCCCATAAACAAAAGGATTCTTTCCTCCAGCATGCAGTTGATTTCAATGGGAAATGACAGCTGTAACCCAAGCATTCATGTGCAGTGCAGATGGACCGTTGAGGCACATACACTCAGCGTACACACACCATAAGTCAGCGTCCATCTGGGGGACTTGTCAGCAACAAAGCCGACCAAAAACTCCGACAGTATCACCTTTCAGCTTGCCTCTGCACTTCAATGTCTTTGGATCCACAATGAATCTGTAACGGTGCCGAGAGGAAATCTAAAGCTTAATCTACCAGAGGTGAAGATGATCCTTTTCTAATTTGATCTCAATGGAGGCTTCTGGGCAAATTAACTCACAGACAATGATGGAACAGTTGCTCTGCAACCTTGCAGCAGTCAGCAATGATTAAAAATGTGAATGGGAGCTCCAGATTAAACATGTTACGAATTCAATATCAGCTAGGAGATAAAGCAGTTTAGCTTTTCTTTTGAAAACTTGGTATTATGTCGAGAAATCCATGAGGAGTAGCACAGCATATATACATTTGCAGGATGGAAAAATCAAATACTAGAGGGTGTTACTTTAAGGTGAGAGGGGCATAGCTTAAAGGAGATGTACAGGGCAACATTTTTCTATATAGAGAATGGTGGGTGTCTGGAACACACTGTCTGGGGTGGTGGTGGAGGCAGATACAATAGTGACATTTAAGAGACTTTGCAATAGGCATGTGGGGGAATGGAGGAGTATGCATTATGTGCAGGGAGATAAGAATTGGTCCTAGCATCATGTTCGACACTGTGGGCCAAAGGGCCTGTTCTTGTGCTATACTCTTCTATATTCTATGTTCAGTCTGATTGTTTCGATAGAATGTCTCTAGAATGCATCGTTGTCATTTAAATTTTATGGAAAGTGCTGAGATGTAACAAAAGCAGATAGTTTAGTGTCAAGAACGTTCTTGTTTTTTTTAAACACAGACAGAGACCATTCAGCCCATTGGCCCAATGCTATCTCTCAGCAGAGCTGCTCCATCCTTCCCATTCCCCTCCCCCTCCTTCCTGTCACCGATTCACTGTCACCAGTGCCCATCCGCTCTTCTTTGATTACAGTTATTGAGGTAATTTTCAGTGGTCAAATAACCTGGCTTTGGGATGTAATGTCACCCGAGGGAAAGCCAGGTGGCCACAGGGAGAATGTGCAAACTTCGCACAAACAACGGCGGAGGTCAGGATTGAACCTGGGTCCCTGCACCGACTGCTGAGCCACCATGTTGATAATTTCCCACATGGAAGTAATCCGAGGTGTCAGGGGTTATGGGGGAAAAGGCAGGAGGATGGGGTTGAGAGGGAAAGATAGATCAGCCATGATTGAATGGCGGAGTAAACTTGATGAGCCGAATGGCCTAATTCAGCTCTCAGAACTTATGAATCAGAAGGCATTGACCCCACAGTGATGTGCCCCCAGTTTTTATACAAAGCTTTGGCTGCACAGAGACACCAAGTCACAGAGAGCTGTTCAGCACAAAAACGGGTCCCCTGTAAATCTCTGGGACATAAAAAGAGAAAATGTTCGAAACACTCGGGATCTGTGGAAAGATAAACAGTTTGTGACTCAGATCCTGGGATGCTCGGGAAAGGACATTCGGAGAGTACAGAGAAGAAGATGAAACTATGACACATCAATTCCACATACAATATTACTTGTCTTCATCAGTCTCACTAGGGAGCTGCTTACTCATCCGTGAGCTCACGCAGAGATTAATCCTTTGTAACATCACTGGAAGGGATTGTGTGGGAATGCGGTGAAATGAAGAGGATCTTCAGAACAGTACGAGTAGAACAGATTGTTGTAGCCAGCAACCAAGTCAGAGAAGCAAGTCTCGAATCCAAGCCCTAATTCCATCTTGATTTTTTGCAATGTTATTTTTGGTGTCAACTGTTGTACTGTTCCCACTGTATTTTAATCTCCTGTCAAAATCCTTTTTTTTCTAGCTCTCTTTGCCTTTCTAATTATGAACGCTCACACCTGGTCCACTGCCTTATAAACAATAGATTCCAGAGTTAGAGGAAAAATGCCTGACCTAGAAACAGACTATATTAAAATTTGAAAGATGAAAACAGGGCTCATTCTGTTGAATTAGTTCGCTGATGTTTTGTCCAGGATGGGTGAACATAGAACAGTACAGCACAGGAACAGCCCTTAGGCCCACAATGTCAGTGCCAAACATAATGTCAAGATCAATTCTTATTTGCCTGCACGTAGTCCAGATGTCACTACTGTATCTGCCTCCAACACCATCTGCAGCAGCGTGTTCCAGGCACCTACACCCTGTGTAAAAAACTTGCCCTGCACATATCCTTTAAATTTTGCTGCATTCCCCTTAAAGCTATGCCCTCAAGTGTTAGATATTTTCATTGTGGGATAAAGATTCAAACTGTCTACCCCATATACAGATCTGAGGGTAGCACGGTGGTGCAGCAAGTAGAGCTGTTTTTTCATGGTGTCAGAGACCCGTTTCAATCCTCACCTCGAATGCTGTCTGTGTGGAGTTTTCACGCTCTCAAAGTGACACCTGGGGTTTTCTCCGGGTGCTCTGGCTTCTGTAAATTGCCCCTGGTTGTGTAGGAAGTGGATGAGAAAGTGGGATAACTCAGAACTAGTGTGAAACGGCAATAGATGGTCGGTGTGGACTCGGTAGCCCGAGGGGCCTGTTTCCATGCTGTATCTTTCCATAAATTAAAAGATTCACTAACTCTATTTCTGGTACATGAGAGGAAATTGAGCATCCAAAGGAAACTTATACAGGGACAGCGTGCAAACTGCACCTGAGATCAGGATCCAGCCTGAGCCTCTGACGCTGTGAGGCAGCAGTTCTACCTGCTGCACCTCAGTGCCGCCCATTATGTCGGAGCACTTTGGAGCTCTCCAGCACTTTGTGGGTGTTTTTTTGTAAACCAGCATCTGCAGTTCCTTGTGTCAACACCTCTTCAATGTAATTTGTCAATAATCTTTGTAAATGTGCACGCCAGCACGTACAAACATACACACAAACTCCCCCCAATTTTTACAAGGTTCGTTTCCCCATTTCTTCTTAGTCCATGGTCGAGAACCACCTGGAACACAAGCCCCTCACCTCCTGCAGACGTTACACAACACATCCATGTGGACACTAGATCCGCACGAGCAGGAGACTGACCTTCGTTGTTCAGTATTCCCCATTCACCGAGACGGAGCAACTACATTGCGTGCTGCACTGCATCTAAAAAAAGAGATTTCTCCATGATATGCAATGCCATTGGGGGCTGGTGCTATAATCTGGGATCAGTGCTTGGACTCGCTCAGTGGATTATAAGCCGAAAATTGATTTTTTTCCTCCTCCTGATAATTTTGAGAATAGTCTGTGAGTTTGCATGCATTTGGCATCACAAGCCTATTATCAGTCCTATTTTTTGCCCAAGTAGGAATGTATCATTCTTAACGACATCACGTACATATACAGCCCTTGTCAGGCACACTGCCAGCTGTTTTGTGTGTGTAATACCACAGACATGACTCTATAGATGTGGATAATTATCATGTGTGTTCTCTGACACCAGGAACCAAATGCAAATTTGGCAGATGCACAGTTTTATTAGAAGGCACTAGTATTGGAATTATTAATATATTGAATATTTTGTTTATTATACGTTATTTATGAATATTGTATTTACAGGCCGGCAAGTAAGAATATAATTGTTCCAAAGTCAGTACATATGACAAACATTCTTGACTGTCATGACACATGAATCGCAAGGAGAGGTTGGATAAATTCAGATTGTTTTCTCTGGAGTGTCAGTGGTTGAGGAGAGACCAGATAGAAGATTATAAAAATTACGAGAGGCATAGACAGTCAGAACCTTTCTTCCCAGGGTGGAAGTATCAAAGAGTAGAAGATATAGCTGTAAGGTGAGAGAGACATAGTTTAAAAGAGACGCGCCATTTTTTTTACACAGAGAATGGTGGGTGCCTGGAACACACAGCCAGGGGTGGTGGTGGAGGCAGATACAATAGTTGTGTTTAAGGGGTTTTATATAGGCAGATGAATATGCAGGGAATGGAGGGATATGGATCAGGTGGAGGCAGAGGAGATTAGTTTATGTTCGGTATGCAGATTGTGGACTGAAAGGCCTGTTCCTGTGCTATACTGTTCTACATATGTTCTCTGAAGGGCCATGCTGTACATCTTGTCTGATTTTTCTTTCCCTTGATTTGAATGGGATGGTACATTGTGTGAGGAGCATCATAAAGCCGACCACACACCTCCTGACCCATGCATCTACCACAAGTTACCTCCATCACCGGTGGTCCTGTGGGTTTAATTTGTTCCAGCCTCCGGTCTTGGTTAACAGGCAATGACCAATGACTGCAACTTTTCAACCATCTGGTGCAGCAGGCTGAAAAATAATCAGCGTGGACAGACAGCATTTTGGTGACAACACAAACAATTTCCTCCGCAAATTGCTTTCAAATTTACTCCCGTGCGAGCGTAAATCATGAACCAAATAGGCAGAAATGATGAACCAAGTGGCGAACTGATGAACCAAGCGTGCTACTCATGAGCCAACTGGCAGAATACACGAACCAAGCGTGCAGCTAATGCGCGGAACATGACAAGTCATGAACCAAGTCATGACGCAGCCAAGTGCCAGATGTTCCGTGCACAAACTCCGTTCGGGGCAACTCCGTTGTCTCGATCGTGGCTGGACAACTCAAGAGTTGGCCCGGGTGCATTTGAAGAGAACGGTAAACTAAATGTTGCCCTTGTTTTACTAGGAGCTCAGTAGCCCTCCCAGTGAAGCAGGAACTTCATTGAAAGAAGCATTCAAAGTTCTAGCTTTGCTGATTTGTTGGTACTTAAAGGGCCTGTCCCACGGGCATGCGACTCCATGCGGCAAGCGCGACCTAACCGCAAGCGGGTGCCGTGCGGGGGCAGTGCGGAGGTCGCGGGGCCGGTCCCACTTCGATCGTGGGAGCCGCATGGATTTGTGCGGAGCTGGTCCCGACACCGCGCGGGGCTCCGAAATACTGACACTGTTCAAAAATTCCGTGCGGCAACGGCCTGCCGCATCGAGGCCGTGCGCACCACCTCGACGCCGGACGCAGCCGCATCGAGGCCGTGCGCACCGCCTCGCCACCGTATGCACCGTCTTGACGGCACTCGACCTCCGCGCGGCCCCCGCTTCCGATTTGGTAGCGCTTGCCGCATGCAGCCGCATGCTGTTGGGACAGGCCCTGTACGGGGATCACTCGACCTCCGCGCGGCCCCCGCTTCCGATTTGGTAGCGCTTGCCGCATGCAGCCGCATGCTGTTGGGACAGGCCCTGTACGGGGATCACTCGACCTCCGCGCGGCCCCCGCTTGCGGTTAGGTCGTGCTTGCCGCATGGAGTCGCATGCCCGTGGGACAGGCCCTTTACTCTCACACATGTCTCTGGGGTTTGTCGTGCACTTGTGGTAAAACTGCTCAAGATTTACAGAGAAACATAAATCAGAATTCTTCTAAAAAATTGTTAAGTCTGTACAAATGTCACAAATAATATAAATGCATGCACTACAAACAGTGTAACATAAAATCACATGAAAGTATCAAAGATTATATAATGTAAAATATTACAAAATACAATGCATGCATTACGATGGTCCTGCACGGCTTTAATGCCTATGTGTAACTGAGACATCTTCTCAAATGTACTTGCCGCTAGCTCTGCCTCTAAACGCAACTCACTCTGGTGCTAAAGAAGGAACTGCAGATGCTGGAAAATCGAAGGTACACAAAAATGCTGGAGAAACTCAGCGGGTGCAGCAGCATCTATGGAGCGAAGGAAATAGGCAACGTTTCGGGCCGAAACCCTTCTTCAGTCTGAAGAAGGGTTTCGGCCTTCAGACTGAAGAAGGGTTTCGGCCCGAAACGTTGCCTATTTCCTTCGCTCCATAGATGCTGCTGCACCCGCTGAGTTTCTCCAGCATTTTTGTGTACCTTCACTCTGGTGCTAATTTGAAGGTGCCTTCTCCATCTGGAACAGAATAGTACAGCACAGGAACAGGCCCTTCAGCCCACTACGTCCATGCCAAACACAAGCCTTGTGGGATGCCTGCACATGATCCATATCCCTCCATTCCCTGCATATCTATGTGTCTATCCAAAAGTGTCAAATACCACTATCGTATCTGCCTCAACAACCTGGCAGCACATTCCAGGCACTTACCACCCTCTGTGTAAAAGTTTTGCTCTGCACATCTCCTTTAAAATCCCCCACCCCCCTCAACTTAAATCTATGCTCTCTAGTCTTTAACATTTCCACCTTGGAGAAAAGATTCTGACAGCCCTATCTATGCCTCTCATAATTTTGCTTACTTCTTTCGGGTCTCCCCTCAGTCTCCGACACTCCAAACAAAATAATCCAAGTACAATCTAACCAGGCAATAATCTGTGGCTGTAGGAAGAAACTGCAGATGCTGGTATAAACCGAAGATAGACACAAAAAGCTGGAGTAACTGCAGGACAGGCAGCATCCCTGGAGAGAAGGAATGGGTGACGTTTCGGGTCGAGACCTTTCTTCAGACATAATCTGTGGGCCCAGTTTCCTTAAAATCATGGTCCTGCAAATGTAAATATTATGCACTCTTTAATTCTGCCAGATCTTGAACATAACTCACCCTGATGACCACTTGGAGGAATCTGCTATCACGATGCACAGGGAATCAGTCTTGTTCAGCTTCCTGTCAGTTGCAAAGTTTATTTAGTGGCTTCCTTACTTTACTGCACAAAACACACACCATGACGATCAGATTGAGGCAAACTACCCCACCCTCCCGCTTTGCCTGCATTCTATCCGCATTAGATGTTTCATCATTAGCTCAACACCAAAGCCCTGGAGAAGGAAGTGACTGCGGATGTTGGAATATTGAGCAAAACAAGCAAACTGCGGGAGGACATAGACACATGTAAGTGGAAATGCGTATAACACAAAGTGCTGGAGTAACTCAGCGGGTCAGGCAGCATCTTTGGAGCATGTGGATAGGCAATGTTTCAGTTTGGCACCCTTCTCCAGACGTTGCCTATCCATATCCTCCAGAGATGCTGCCTGACATGCTGAATTGTCCGAGTTCCCTCTGGAGAGAAATGGACAGATTAAATTTCCAGTCGGGACCCTACTTTACACTACTTTGTATGGCCCAATCATATAATATTTTGATTGGGCAAAGTTTAGGTGAATCAGTTTTCCACCCATGATGATTCCTATGTTTTCCATTTTCACAGGTTATTAGGAGTTTAGTAGTAGAGCCTTAAAGCATGGAAACAGGCCCTTTGGCCCACCTTGTCTATACCGATCAAGTTAGTATAATGTACCAGTCCCATTTGCCTGTATTTGGTCCATATCCCTCTATGCATAAATCCATCCAAATTTGAAAGTCCACTTCCATAATTTCCTCTGGCAGCTCATTCCAAATACGGACTGTTCTAAAATGAGACAGTTGTCGCCGAGTTCCCTCTTAAACATCTCCCCTCTCATCTTAAGCCTGTAAATAGAGTAAAGTTCCCAAGGACCATGGTTTTTAGGTCTGTGTGGACTTGTAGATCTTATTCAAAGACACGTCACTAGGATGCAGAGAAATATAAAACTACTTCTTTTATTCCAACGGCATCTTGTTGTGTGCTTATATCAACAACAAGTTTACTGTTTCCCCACATGTTGGCTTAGAAGTTTATCACAGACTCTTTTGGCTTCTCATAGCAGGCGGGGTTAGAGATTTTGATCAATAATTAGTCCGTGTCAGCTTACTGTGAGTTAAGGTGGACCTGCTGAGGATTGCCTGCAATAAATAAGTAATACTTTGCCACTGATAATAATAATAATAATAATAGATTTTATTTTAAGGGCGCCAAATACCGAGGTCTCTAGGACACCTTACAATTTAAGAAACATATAAACATATAATCAGAGTAAAACAAGTTATAAAGACATCACAAATACACAAATTAGAAACAGAAATTCGATCCAAAAAAAGACAACAACAAAATTCAGAAAACACAACATGAAGGGAGAGCAGCGGCAGCCAAACCGCGCCAGCGTACACTCTCCCTTCCGCCCGCCATGTTGGACATAGACTAACACAGACTAACACAGACACTTAACACTACACACAAAATCATCCCCCCACAATGGTTACCACTGTGGGGGAAGGCACAATGTCCAGTCCCCAACCCAGTTCTCCCCAGAGTCAGGCCCATCGAGGCCGCCACAGTTGCCTCTACGGAGGCCCGATGTTCCTGGCCGTCGGGAGAGTCCTTGCAGCGGCTGGAACGGCCGGTTTCCCAGCGGAGTCGATGGCACATGAAGCCGAGTTGGAGCCACGAGGCTCCCGATGTTGGAGTCGGCGCTGCCGCCCGCAGCTGGTCGCTCCGCAGTCCCGCAGCACGGAGGTGTTGATCTCGGCGGTCAACGCATACCGGAGCTCCAGCGCGTCGACCCAGCGCGGCGACCCAGGCAAGGCATCACCCGCTACGCTCCCCGATAGGGCTCCAGCGCTGTGCCGCCGACCGAAGCTGAAGGTGCTGGGCGGTCCCCGCCAGGAAACGGCGCTCCTTGCCCGCTGGTAGGCCACGAGGACGGGTCGATGAGGCAGCCTGGAGAAAAAGCTGCCTCACCGACCAGGTAGGGACCTAGAATAAAGTTATCCCCACTCACCCTACACTTAGAAGTAGATTTCTCCAGCACACTGGACAATAGATAGACTAAAACTATTTAAAAAAGGTGATTTAAACGGACGGCTGCTGGTTAGCAGCCGTTCCCCAACATGGCTCCTCCTCTGTCTATCTATTGCCCATCCCACACATCAAAGTATGGCTGCCATTCAATTAGATTATCAATTGTTTTACCAGATTTATTGATAATTATGCCGAGATACTATTGTATACAGTCCTTGTGAGTATCTTAAACAAATGGTGCAACGGGGAGATTCAGATCTGTTGAGCAAGCTATTCCTGGTGTGAAAAATACAAGCCAACATGCACAGGTTTTATGTACGAATATATCATACAGTTGATTGCAATTTCATCACCAATCTTCCGAAGAAATGCACATCCTGATGCGACTAAACTCATCGTGTCCAGTTGAAAGAATTAGGCATCATAATGGTGCACTCCATGTTATCGCTTAACTAGGTCAAGTGGTAAATGTGCTCAGCTGCTCGTAATAACTTGAGATCCACTTATTGGAGTTGTTGAACCAAGGAGCAAATCCGATGCTGAAAAAGTTGTAGATTGTAGCGATGTCTCAAAATTCTACTTTTACCCTACTCAAACAGCACAGTGGCACTAATGGTATTGCCACTACCGCACGAGGCCGGAGTCCCGAGGACACAGAGAGGGGCTGCCGAGGACAAAGGGGGTCCCGGAGTGGATCCAGTGTTGCAAGAGCATTAGTGTCCTCCAATAAATATTGAGATGAACAAAGTCACCATTTTCACTGCCCGCCTGCCATGTGTCCATCCCTTTTCCTGGTCACTTCCTGGGGATGATCCCGATTGTATTCCGCCTCATAATCCCACTCAACCCTGACCAGGGCTTCCAATGCTGTATCCTTTCCGTCACTGGGGCTCTTCTGCAAAATTCCCTCTTCACTCCCCCTACCTCACTTCACCTAGAACTAAGTCTCTTAAACCTGACAGAATATATATAATCATAATAGTAATTTATTAGCCAAGTATGTTTTGCAACATACGAGGCATTTGATTTGCCATACAGTCATACCAATAAAGAGCAACAAGACACCCAAATAAATGTTTAACATGAACATCCACCACAGTGATTCCCCAACATTCCTCACTGTGATGGAAGGCAAAAAAAGTTAAATCTTCTTCCCTTCTTTGTTCTCCCGAGGTCGGGGGCACTCGAACCTTCCGTTGTTGGGGCGATCTTGGCCCCCGCAGCCGGCGGTCGAACCCTGCGCGTCGGGGCGATCAAGCTCCCGCATCAGGGCGATCTAATTTCCCCCGCGCTGGGCGATCGGACCCCGGGTCAGGGCTGGTTGAACCTCGTGTGGCTTGGAGCTTCCCGACATCAGCCTCTACCCGAGACTGCGAGCTCCTCGATGTTGGAGCGTCGATCCCAGACAAGGGATTGCAGGCTCCGATGGTAAGTCCATGGCGGTGCGACTTCCCAGTGTTTTTCGGATCTCTCCTCACATGGGGCATCTTGGTCGGTATGGACGCGTTGGGCCGAAGAGCCTGTTTCCACGCTGTTTGACACAGTGACTATTCAATGTTCTGATGTTCCAAAGATGCTATCGAAATCCATTGAAGCAAAAGATGTTGGATCTGGTGAGCGTTGGATTGTTTGACATTTCATAGAAACATAGAAACATAGAAAATAGGTGCAGGAGTAGGCCATTCGGCCCTTCGAGCCTGCACCGCCATTCAATATGATCATGGCTGATCATCCAACTCAGTATCCTATACCTGCCTTCTCTCCATACCCCCTGATCCCTTTAGCCACAAGGGCCACATCTAACTCCGTCTTAAATATAGCCAATGAACTGGCCTCAACTACCTTCTGTTGCAGAGAGTTCCAGAGATTCACCACTCTCTGTGTGAAAAATGTTTTTCTCATCTCGGTCCTAAAGGATTTCCCCTTTATCCTTAAACTGTGACCCCTTGTCCTGGACTTCCCCAACATCGGGAACAATCTTCCTGCATCTAGCATTTCCAACCCCTTAAGAATGTTGTAAGTTTCTATAAGATCCCCCCTCAATCTTCTAAATTCTAGCGAGTACAAGCCGAGTCTATCTAGTCTTTCTTCATATGAAAGTCCTGTTAATGCTGCTTAAACAAAATGTGCAGCTATGTAAAAAATGACAAAGGGACAAGTGCTGGGGTAATGAACTCAATAGGTCAGGCAATTTCTAGAGAACGTGGATAGGTGATGTTTTGGGTCGAGACCCTTCTTCAGTCTAAAAAAGGGTCCCGACCTGAAACGTCACCTATCCATGTTCTCCTGAGATGTTGCTTGACCTGCTGAGTTACTCCAGCACTTTGTGTCCTTTTGTGTATTAGCCAGCATCTGCACCTCCTAAATTCATGTCATAGTAGCCCATCGAGACTACTCTGCCTCTCAATAATGGCTAATCTATCTTTCCCTTTCTCCTGCTTTCTCCCCGTAACCTTTGACTCCCATGGTAATCAAAAACCTGTCAATCTCCGCTTTAAAATTCAATGACTTAGCGTCAACAGCCGTCTGTGGCAATGAATTCCACAGATTCACCGCCCTCTGACAAAAGAAATTCCTCCTCATCTCCTTTCTAAAGGTACGTCCCCGTTCTTAGTTTCTACAGTGTAACTATGTGGGATCCAACCCTCCATAGACAGGAACGACTGCTTAAACAGTGGCTGTGCATCCATTGATTTGAATTGCCTGCTTTTTACACTGCTACATCCTTCTGCTTTATTGTACGTTACAGTGACACCAAACATGAAGAATCGAAGGCCAGGGACACCTCACACAGGATCTGGCAATTGTCAAACACCAACAAGAGCATTAAGCATCAGAGGAATGATCGTACAGTGTCTCGCGAATGGGCTACAGGCACAGATTAGGGCAGATTAAGCTCTCCAGTCTAGAGAGAAGATTAGGAGGCATCTCATCGAGGAATATAAAATATTAAATTGTTTGATAAAAAAATAAATCCAAAAGATAACCGGGGTTAGTCGGACAGAGGATATACTGTATATCTACACAATAGTTTATCGCAAAAACAAGATCAAATAGACTTTTCTTTTCAAGGGATGATTAATATTAGCAATAACAATCTTCTGTGCAAGGGTACAGAGGGAAAGAGACTGATTACTGAGGGGACAGGCTTCAATGGGCATAATGACCTTTAGATTCTTATGAGATAAGGTGTAGGAATCCTCCCTGACTGACAGAGAGGAAATGGAGCTGACTGTTTTAAATAAATGTACTGGTACAAAATAGAGAATTTGGCTTTTACACAGCTACAAATGCTCTCAAAATCGCAGATCAAAACGTGGACACACTGAGACCGTTAACCATTTGTTACGAGCACATCAGGGCACTGATTGTAAGATAGCCAAACCAGACAGAGGATTTAACGGAAGATAGACACAAAAAGCTGGAGTAACTCAGCGGGACAGGCAGCTTCTCTGGAGAGAAGGAATGGGAGACGTTTCAGGTCGAGACCCTTCTTCAGACTGAATGTCACGAGAAAGGGAAACGAGAGATATAGAACAATGAATGAAAGATAGGCAAAAAAGTAACGATGATAATGGAAACAGGCCATTGTTAAGGGGTTGGACAGGCTAGATTCAGGAAGATTGTTCCCGATGTTGGGGAAGTCCAGAACAAGGGGTCACAGATTAAGGATAAGGGGGAAGTCTTTTAGGACCGAGATGAGAAAAACATTTTTCACACAGAGAGTGGTGAATCTCTGGAATTCTCTGCCACAGAGGGTAGTTGAGGCCAGTTCATTGGCTATATTTAAGAGGGAGTAAGATGTGGCCCTTGTGGCTAAAGGGATCAGGAGGTATGGAGAGAAGGCAGGTACAGGATACTGATTTGAATGATCAGCCATGATCATATTGAATGGCGGTGCAGGCTCGAAGGGCCGAATGGCCTACTCCTGCACC
Source organism: Malacoraja senta (assembly GCA_038087875.1). NCBI lineage: Eukaryota > Metazoa > Chordata > Chondrichthyes > Rajiformes > Rajidae > Malacoraja > Malacoraja senta. The sequence continues at coordinate 235,314 of CM075999.1, forward strand.
TATTTTCTATGTTTCTATGTTTCTATGTTAGTTGTTTGTAGGGTGAAAACGAGAAGCTGGTGCGACTTGGTTGGGGGAAGGATGGAGAGAGAGGGAATGCCAGGATTACTTGAAGTTAGTAACCTGTTTAGTGCCACCCCCCGAGTATACTCGGGTTATGGCCAATCGTGAAAAAATAACTTGGCAGTGAACAGGTTAATACGTAACTTGGTTCATTAATTTATGCGGGTAGAAAATGATTCATATACCATAACATACTTTGGGGATAATCAATCGGTTTATGCCTTTGGGGAGAAAAGTTATATCTATGATTCCAAAATAACATAGATCACTTCTGACTGTATTTGGATTTATCTGATGAATAAATTCCAGGTTTATTGATAAAATGTCATATCGCTGTTGTTTAATTATACATTCATGTATATTAATATAATATTACTTTGCATTAATCTGGATTTTAGAAGGCATTTTGATAGATATATGGATAGCAAGGCTTTAGAGGGATTTGGACTGAAAATGGGACTAGCCCAACAACTTGCTCAGCATGGCAGTACAACTATGACTCTGACTCTTTATTTTCAAACTGTTCAGATGTTTTTTTTAAATCTCTCTTTTTGAGCAGTAAATGTTTTATAAGGCATCAGATTTGACTCCTTTATTGTGTGCTAATCTGTTGCTATATTAAGGTTTCAACCACCCTCTGGTTATGAAAATAATCCTCCTCAGTACGCCTGTAAACCGCTTCATCCTTACTGCAAAAAATTGTCCTTAGAGCTTTGGTGCCTGGGAATTATAGGGATTTGTTAAAGGGAAGATAGGTTCTTGTTTAGTAAAGGGATCAAAGGTCATGGGGAGAAGTCAGAAGAATGTGGTTAAGAGGGAAAAATATTATCAGCCTTGATTGAATGGCGGAGTAGACTGGATGGGCTGAATGGCCTAACTCTGCTCCTATGTTTTATGGTCTTATTGTCTTATGGAAATATCTCCTATTATATCCTTTATCATTTTATATACATCCCTCAGCCTCTTCCACACCAAGGAGAGCAAACCCAACCTCTTGAGTCTCTCTTCGCTGAAACACTGCATCGCAGGCAACATCCTGGTGAATCTCCTCTGCACCCTCTCCATTGCAACCTTTGTGTTGCGGCTAAGGACCCCATACTCTACTCCAGCTGTAACCGAACCAATGTTTGAGGTGTATAAACATGAGTGGCATAGATATGGTAGACAGTCAGAACCTTTCCCCCAGAGTGGAAATGTCAAAGACTAGAGGGCATATCTTTAGGAGAAATTTAAAGGAGATGTGCAGAGCAAGTTTTTTCACACAGAGACTGGTCGGGGCCTGGAACGTGCTGCCAGGGGTGGTGGTAGAGGCAGCTACGATTGTGGCATTTACAAGGTTTTTAGATAGTCATATGGATATGCAAGGAATGGAGAGAAATAGATCGTGTGCAGGCAGCGTAGATTAGTTTTTTACCTGTTATGTTTGGCACGGCCATGGAGGGCTGAAGGGCCAGTTCCTGTGCTATACTATTCTATGTTGTTCTATGTTTATAACCTTGTACCATAACTTCTTTATTCTTATATTCTATGCCCTGACCATAGAAGACAAGTGTCCATATTCTTTCTTAAACATCTTATCTACCGGTACTGCAACCACTGTCAAGGACTGTACACCAAAGTCCATTTGTTACTCAAAACTCCATCGGGCCCGACCATTCATTGTGTATTTCTTATCTTTATTTGACCTCCCAAAGTAGATCTCTACATACTTGTCAGGATTAAATTTCATCTGCCATTGCTCTGCCCATCTCCCCAACTAATCAATAACTTCCCCTAACCTGGGACTGTCCTGTTTGCTGTCAACCACACCAAATATTTTTATGACAACTGCCAACTTACCAATCATACCTCTTATATCAATATTCAAATTGTTAACATTTCTAACGAACATTAAGGATCCCAGCACAAATTCCTGTGGTACGCTACCAGACATAAGCTTCCACTCACAAGTAAATTCTCCAGCATTACCCACTGTCTCCTGCCATCAAGCCAATTTTGGATCTAATTTTCCAACTTCCCCTGGATCCCATGGGATCTAACCTTGGGCACCGATCTCCCACATGGGGTCTTGCAAAAGACATGACTAAAGTGCTACCAAAGTAGAGTACATCCATTGTACTGCCCTCAATATTAACCGCTACAAAAAAATATTCAATCAAATGGGTCAGGCAGGATCTCCCGCTGGCAAAACTAGGCTGAGTTTCTTTTAGTAACTCCTACATTACCAAGTGTAGATTAAACCTATTCCTCAAGACTTTTTTAAAACAAATCCCTGACTATCGTGGAATTGCAGTCATTCTGAAGAAGGCCCCCAACCCCAAACGCCGGGTATCCGTGATCTCAAGGGATGCTGCTCTGACCCGCAGAGTTATTCCAGCACTTTGTGACTTTTTTGATGGATTATTGGCCAGTTAATGGAAGGAACATTGTGCATTTAGAGTGGGAGGCCGCAGGTACATTTGACAAGTTAGAGACGGAGAATAATAGAGTCACTCACACAGCACCGAAACAGGCCCTCAGCCCACCTTGTGCATGCCAACCAAGATGCCCCATCTAAGTTAGTCCCTATTTGCCTGCGTTTCCCATCCATGTACCTAAGTGTCTTTTAAATGTTGTTAGAGTATCTACTTCAACTACCTCCACCGACTGCTCGTTCCATATACCCGCCAAAAGTTGGCTCTCAGGTCCCTATTAATTTGTTCCCCTCTCACTTTAAACCTCTGTCCTCTAGCTCTTGATTCCCCACCCTCGGTAAAAGACTTAGTGCATTCACCCTATCTATTACACTCATGATCTTATACGCCTTATCAGATTACCCATCTGTCTTCTGCGCTCCAAGGAATACAGACCTAACCTGCCCAACCTCTCCCTGTGGCTCAGCCCTGCGAGTTATGGGATTTGCATTCACTGACATTAACCACTTGTGAAGTCACTGAATTTCCTGTAACACTGCTTCCAAAATCTTGGGACTCAACTTTTTCCAATAATATCAAAAAAATCTGCTCCCCACTGCTCCATTAGCAGATAGCCCAGAGTGCCTTTGAAAGTATCTGGGCTTCGTTGTGACCTGATGAGTGAATCTGTTGCCTCACAGTTCCATCAACCTGAGTTCGATTCTTGCTTCTAGTGCTCTGTGGAGTCTGCATCTTTTCCCTGTGACGCTGAAAGTGTCCCTGGAATGCTCCGTTTCACATCTCAGAGATGTGGTGTTAGTTTAAATGGCCACTGTAAATTGACGCTAATGTTTGGGTGAGTATTAGAATCTGTACAGGGTTGGTGGAACAGTATTGGAATATAGAGAAAATAAAATGGGAATAGTGCAGGATTAGTGTTAATTGTTACATGCTAGTTAGCATGTTTAACCAAAAGACTTGTTTCTGTTTTGTGGTACTCTAAGATTCTATGAATCTCTGAGATCAGAGGACTAGTCCTTTCCTCTTCACATCATACCTTCGATTTAAACCAGCACATTCTATCTCTGTCCTGCCCACTCCCCCGACATCAGTCTGAAGAAGGGTCTCGACCCGAATAGTCATCCATTCCTTCTCTCCAGTGATGCTGCCTGTCCCGCTGAGTTACTCCATCATTTTGTGTCTACCTTCAATTTAAACCAGCACATTCTACCTCTGTCCCGCCCACTCCCCTGACATCAGTCTGAATAAGGGTCTCGACCCAAAATGTCCCCTATTCCTTCTCGCTAGAGATGCTGCCTGTCCCGCTGAGTTACTCCAGCATTTTATGTCTACCTTAGATTTAAACCAGCATCTGCAGTTCTTTCCTACACATAGACCAAGGCCTTCTGTGTTATTTGCCCACACACTCCAATGTTTCATCATCCCTTCCGATGCTACCAGGACCACTGGAATGACTTCCGTCACCAAGCCCAGCTACAAAGTCCTGTCTAAGAGTTCCATGTCTGCTATAATCGAGGCAAGCTAGTTTAAACCATTATAGATGTACCACAGAAAGTATGCAATGGGGTTGTATCACAGTTTGGTTTTGGAATACCTCTGCCCAAGACCTCAACAAATTGCAGAGTTGTGGATATAGCCCAGTTCATCACACAGTAGACACAAAAAGCTGGAGCAACTCAGCGGGACAGGCAGCATCTCTGGAGAGAAGGAATGGGTGACGTTTCGGGTTGAGATCCTCCTTCAGACTGGTTAGGGATGAAGGAAACGAGAAATATAGACGGTGATGTGGAGAGATAAAGAACAATGAATGAATGGTGTGCAAAAATGTAACGATGATAATGGAAACAGACCATTGTTTGCTGTTTGTAGAGTGAAGATGAGAAGCTAGTGCGACTTGGGTGGAGGAGGGATGGAGAGAGATGAAATGCCGGGACTCCCTGAAATTAGATAAATCAAATTTCATACCACTGGGCTGTAAGCTGCCCACGCAAAATATGAGATGCTTTTGCTCCATTTTGCATTTAGCCTCACTCTGACAATGGAGGAGACCTAGGACAGAAAGGTATCTGTGGGAATGGGAAGAAGAATTAAAGGATGCAACACCTGTCCCTATACCTCCTCCCTCGACTCCGTCCAGGGACCCCGACAATCCTTTCAGGTTAGGCAGGGGTTCACTTGCAACTCCTCCAACCTAATCTACTGTATCCATTGTTCAAGATGTGGATATATCGGCGAGACCAAACGTAGACTGGGCGATCGTTTTGCTGAACATTTTCGTTCAGTCCGCCTGAACCTACCTGATCTCCTGGTTGCTGAACTTTAATTCTCTTTGCCATATAATATTAATAGTTACTTTATTTAATCCTTGCAATTAATCTTGTTCCAGAAGCAATTAATTTAATTCACAAAAACTACAGCGGAAATTCCCTGCAAAGCTGCGATCAAAATCATTTATCCAAACATGTGAGATTTTCTTAATATGACAGAAAACAGTTAGAAAATATCTATTGAAGAACCATACGGATATTTAAATTGAAGAATAAAACAGAATAATTCATCCAATTTCACATCTGTATAATTAATTAATAACATTGATTATTAGTGAGTTGGGTAATAAGATATTCAGTAAAATTTAATCCAAATCAAAATTTTTGATAAATCCAATCTAAACCAATAATAGCAGTTAATTAAGAGGCGTTGGTGCAACACTATAACATTTACATGTAAAATAACTTTTATGAGCCTTTTGCAAAACTGCAGAATGATTTAAAAAATCATCCTGTCTGATATGAATAGCAATGTGCATCATTGGTATGTGGATGCAGTTTCTAATTCAGGTTAACAGACAATTTCGATGCTTCACCATATTCTCAAATATCCCACTTTCAGGCAGATTACCGAATCCCGGCTTTGCTGCAGTTCATTGTGCGGAATGCCTCGTGGGCTGCTGATTTTGTTGACATATTCTGGAGCTGATGGGAATTTAAAATTCGGTAACATCTCCTTTTATGCGGGAGATTTAATGTGCAGCATCAAAAACACAGAGTGGTGGGGGGAAAAATATTTCCGTTTAACTGTTCGCATCTGGAAGAATACAGTGAGAAACAGGAATAGCTGCAATCATCAACATATTCAAAGTCAGTAGAAACGATGAAGCAGTATTTATCAATGCAACACAGCACTTACCGAGGTTTGTGTTCATCCCTGCAGTCCATGCCATAATCGTGGGTAGCATTAGTAGCAGCTGCAGCTTTCGTCTAAGCTGCTGGCCATAAGCGGACTGTGAACGACTTGCAGTGAAACACTGAACAAAATAAAATCTGAATGGAATGACTGTAAGGTACTTTTCATGGTTTTTTTTCCTCCTGCTGTCCAGCCAGCCCACACAGCCTGGTGCTATTTTAGGAATGCAGATATGTTTTGCTCATTCCTCTATCCTTTGGGGACATCTCGGGGAAGAACTGGTGTCCCAGAATCAACCTTCACTTCATCCGATCTGCTTCCAGCCAAAACTTCAATGTTCTGACGAGCTTACATCTGTCAGAGGTGTTCGGAGAACCACCTGTCTGTCACTCACTGCAGCCAGATGTCCTTGCCCTGGCTGTGAACGCCATCGTAGAAATAGTCATTCTATCTATGAATTAATATCCACGAGTCTTCAGAGATGCCTTTAATGGTTTGGCGCCATAATTTGTAGGTAATCTTCGCAGGCAGCAAAGAAAATAACAAAGGCAGCTCTGGTTTCCCATGTGTCACACACGCTGTCTGTCAGTGCTGGTTTGGATGGTAACCTTGCTCTGCTAACACAATTCTTGGTCCGTTGCCAAAGTTATTTCACGGAGAGCAAATGAGCAGCGAGCGATGCGAACAGACACAGAACTGCAGGTAATTTGAACAAAGACCTCACATTCAGCTTGCTGCCGCTGCTGCTTTATTTCCAAGTGTTTCCTTGTCTCCCGAGATGTCGGTTTAATTCATTGCCTGGCGAAAGGTTGGGAGAAAAAAATATTTCAATAAATCATCATTAGACACGGGTGAGGTGCCAGAAGACTGGAGGGTGGTTGAAGTTGTGCCTCTATTTAAGAAGGCTGCAAGGAAAAGCCTGGGAACTATACACTTGTGAACATAACATCTGTGATAGGCAAGTTACTGGAGAGGATTCTGACGGATAAGATATATATGAATTTGGATAGACAGGGGTTGATTAGGGATCGTCACCACGGTTTCCAATTGAGCTTTTTGAAGAAGTAACCAAAATTGATGATGAGGACGAAGCCATAGATATTGTCTATATGGACTTCAGCAAGACATTGAAATGGTTCTGCATGGTAGTCTGCTCTGGTTAGATCGCATGGGATCCAGGGAGAGCCAGCCGATTGGATAGAGAATTGATTTAGTTTAGGTTAGTTTAGAGATACAGCACCAAAACAGGCCCTTCGGCCCATCGGGTCCACGTCGACCAGTGATCCCTGCATATGAACGCTATCCTACACACACTAGGGACAATTTTATTTTACAGTTACCAAGCCAATCTACCTACATATCTGTACATCTTTGGAGTGTGGGAGGAAACCCACGCAAGTCACGGGGAGAACGTACAAACTCCGTACAGACAGCACCAGTAATCGGGATTGAACCCGAGTCTCCGACGCTACAAGCACTGGCAGTAACTCTACCGCGGTGCCACCGTGCTGGCCCCGGAAGGAAGGAGAGGGTGATTGTGGAAAGTTATTTTTCAGATTGGAGTACACCTCAGGGATTGGTGCTGGGCCCATTGAGGATGCTGCTTATATCAACCATTTGGATGAGAATCAAGAAGGCATGATCAGTAAGTTTGCAGATGGCACTAAAGTGGGTGGTGTCATAGATTGCAAAGATGGTTATCAGAAATCATACAATATCTTGATCAGGTGGCCAAGTTGACTGAGGAAAGGTTAATGGAGTTTAATACAGATAAGTGTAAAGGGTGGCATTTTGGGAAGTGAAACTAGGGGAGGACCTTCACAGTGAATGTCAGGGTGTTGGGGGGTGTTGTAGAGCAGAGGGATCTAAGAGTGCAGGTACATTGTTCCTTGAAAGTGGCATCAGAGGTAGATACGGAGATCAATAAGGCTTTCTGTACATTGGCCTTCCATCAGGCTACTGTGTATAGAGGTTCAGATGTTATGTTACAGTTGTACAAGACATCGGTGAAGCCACTCTTGGGGTTCTGTTTTAATTTCTGGTCACCCTGCTGGAAAGAATGCAGAGAAAAATTTATGAGGATGTTGCCAGAACTTGCGGGCCTGAGCTGTAATGAGAGATTAGGGAGGCTGGGACTTTATTTGGTGGAGAAAGAATGTGTAAACTCCACAAAGACAGCACTCGTTGGGATCAAATACGGGTCTCTGAAGCTGAGGCAGCATCTCTATCAGCTGCACTACTGTGCGTGTGTTGAAAGATATATGTGGGTATACCACTCTCTCTCATTGTAATGGAAGAGTGGTTCAAAAATAATGTCAAGTCTAAGAGAATCCAGCAACACTCCAGCATGCCGCACACTTCCCATAAGGGATCTCTCTGACAATGGCCCCTCAAGGATGCAACTGGCATTGCTGCCAGCTTCTGGATTGTTAAACTCAATTCACTTCCACATCTGCTCTGTCCCTGTTAATTACAAAGACAGCAACTACTAAATGTTTAACACCAGCCCATCCTCCCAGACAGATGTCTGCAGCTTCTTTGCGCAGTGGAGGCAATGTTCAGGTTTAGGTTTATTGTTATACCAAACTACAGTGAGCTCATCCTACCACATCTAGAGAGTAGCCCTGAACTACTATCTACCTCATTGGTGACCCTCGGACTATCTTTGATCGGACTTTACTGGCTCCACCTTGCACTAAGCGTTATTCCCTTATCTTGTATCTATACACTGTAAATAGCTCAATTGTAATCATGTATTGTCTTTCTGTAGACTGGTTTACATACAACAAAAGCTTTTCACTATACCTCGGTACACGTGACAATAAACTGAACTGAAAAACTTTGTTTTGCATGCTATCCAGTCAGATCAGATAATACTACTTATATATAGAATCAAGTCAAACTCAAACACCCTATGGGAAGGCTACGATTAAGCAAGAGAGGATGCAGAGAAGATGTACAATAATCTTGCCAGGACTGGAGGGCTCGAGTTATCTGGATGGACTGGACAGGCTGAGACTGTTTTTCCTGACGTAAAGGAGCCTGAGAGGAAACACCTTAGAAGTTTATAAAAACATGAGGGGCTGGGGTAGGGGAGATAGTTACAGTCTTTTTTTCCCAGGCTAGGAAGTCTAAAACTATTAGATACAAGTTTAGGGATAGAGGAGAACGATTTAAAGGGAACCTGAGGGGCATCTGTTTGACAGAGAGTGGTGGGTAAATCGAACGAGTTGATAATATAAGTTAAAAGACATTTGGACAGGTGCATGAATCGGAAAGTTTTAGAGGTATACATGGGCCAAATATGGACAAATAGGATTAGCTTAGATGAACATCTTGTTCAGCATGGATGATTTATGTCACACTTGCCACACCTACAGACACTGGAGACTCTTTCCACACTCCTCTCCTCTCCACATTGCCTCCACTGAGCTATTACACCTGTATTTAATCTGCTCCTCTAATCTATCACTTTGTATAAATACCTGAGATCATCAACAATTGGGGGGGGGGGAAGAGGAAGAGGAAGAGGAAGGGGAAGCGGAAGCGGAAGGGGAAGGGGAAGAGGAAGAGGAAGAGGAGGAAGAGGAAGAGGAAGAGGAAGAGGAAGAGGAAGAGGAAGGGGAAGGGGGAAGGGGAAGGGGAAGAGGAAGGGGAAGAGGAAGAAGGGGAAGGGGAAGGGGAAGGGGAAGGGGGAAGGGGAAGGGGAAGGGGGAAGGGCGGAAGGGGAAGAGGGGAAGAGGGGAAGAGGGGAAGAGGGGAAGAGGGGAAGAGGGGAAGGGGAAGGGGAAGAGAGGAAGGGGCAAGGGGGGAAAAGGGGAAAGAGGGGATGGGAAAGAGGGGAAAGGGGGAAGAGGGGAAGGGAAGAGGGGGAAGAGGGTGAAGGGGAAGAGGGGGAGGGGGAAGGGAAAGAGGGGGAAGGGGAAGAGGGGGAAGGGGAAGAGGGGGAAGGGGAAGAGGAGGAAGGGGAAGAGGGGGAAGGGGAAGAGGGGGAAGGGGAAGAGGGGGAAGGGGAAGAGGGGGAAGGGGAAGAGGGGGAAGGGGAGGGGGAGGGGGAGGGGGAAGGGGAGGGGGGAGGGGGAGGGGGAGGGGGAGGGGGAGGGGGAGGGGGAGGGGGGAAGAGGAAGAGGAAGAGGAAGAGGAAGAGGAAGAGGAAGAGGAAGAGGAAGAGGAAGAGGAAGAGGAAGAGGAAGAGGAAGAGGAGAGGAAGAGTCTGGTCCCAGACTCTGGTCCCAGTCTGGTCCCAGAGGATTCACTCAGTGCCTTGTTCTCAACCATTTCTTGATATCTGGCAGGGCAAGCCATACTGAAGATTGACTTCTGAGATGGCAGGGACAAATTGCTGGTGATATTTATTCTTAAGAACTTGAAGCTTTCAACCATTTCGACTTCAGCACCAATGTATAGCAAGGTGTGTGTATTCTTGAAGTCAATCACAATCTCCTTTGCGTTGTTGACTTTGAGGAAGAGGTTGTTGTCTTGGCATTAAGTTACGAGATTCTCAATCTTCTTCTTGGAGGAGGAGGACTGACTGAACTTTGTTGCCTTCCACCACAGTGAAGAATGCTGTGGTGGATGTTTATGTTAAATTCTATTGTGTATTGTGTGTTCTTTTTTCAATTGCATCGCTGCTGGCAAATTAATTTCACTGTACCTTAGTTGGTGCATGTGACAAATAAATCTGTCTAATTGTACTCCATCTCGCCATTATTTGATATCTGGCCCATTAAGGTGGTGTCATCTGTGAACTTATAAATTCAGTTGGTAAATGGTATTTGAGACACCCCGAAATCGCTCTACTCCTATTGACATTCCAAATACATTACTTCACAGTTTTGGGGATTAAATTCCATCTGCCAACTCTCTGCCCAACTTTCCATCTGATCTACTTCCTGCTGTGGCTTTAAACAACCTTCCTCACTGTCCACTATACTGCCAACTCCTGTGCCATTTGCAAACCTATTATTCCTCTTTGACTCATGGTGGAAGAATAAGGAAGGAAATGAATTTGTTGCTTGCGTGGATGCGGAGAGAGCAAGAGATTCATGAGTTGTTCAAAGTAAAAATTTACACTTAAATTAAGATAATATTACACCTAGAAGAGATAAGACTCCTCCTGGCAGGTAAACCAGACCACTTCCATCTGACGTGGTCGGCATTTATAGAATTATTACAAATATAGGGTGCAAAGGTACTTAAAAAAAAACTGAGGTCGGGTAGGGGGGGGATGAAAATTGGAGATTTGGTATGTCCCATTTGCGGGATGCTGATAAAAAAGGTATTTGTTCTTCTCTTTTTCCTTTCTCTTTTTCTTCTTCTTTTCTAGGGTCTACTTAACTCTTTTTCTTATAGGGTCTTTGTTCTTTCTTGTTGTCACGTTTTTTTGTTTTTTTTTACACTTCACCTTTTCCTTCACTTTCCTCTTTCTCTTAATCTTATCCTCTCCCTTTACTAATGTAAAAAAAAAAAACGGAGTACATTAATTGTAATAAAATATATGTGACGAGTACTAATGGATGTGGTTGTAACGTAATGTGCTTCTAATAAATAAAATAAAAAAATAAAAAAAAATTAAGATAATATATTTATAGATTTTGCAGATGTCCACAGAATACAAGATAATCTATCTAATAGTTATGTCAAAGTTATGTCTGGGGGAGGGGGGCTGTTTGCTAGACAGATGGGTGGACAAAGGCTAGAAATTGATAGGAGGCAAAAGTGTATAAGATAAGGAGAGTAGAAAGTGAAATGTGAAACCAGAGAGAAGGAAATAGGTGGATGAGGACTTGGGGAAACTGTGGAACTGCAATTAGTTAGGGATGGTTCTTGAAAAGGGCATTTTGTACCACTGTGCACAATCCGTGATTTCTTTGGTCCATTGGCCTGGAAATAGTCAAATTAACCCAATAAGTAGGATGAATGGTTTATGTTGAGGTTGAGGTTTATTATTTTTATGTGTACGGAGGCACAGTGAAAAGCTTTTTTTTGCTTTATACCCAATCAGATCAGATCAATCAATACTATACATAAATACAATCAAGTTAAACTCAAGTACAATAGAGAGCAGGGGAAGTTACAGCATGCAATATTGTTCTCAGCATAGTAGCATGTCAGTTCCATAGACAAAGTCCAATGTCCACAATGGGGTAGAGGTGAATCGGACAGTACCCTAGCTTATGGAAGGATCGTTCAGAAGCCTGATAACAGAAGGGAAGAAGCTATTCCTGAGTCTGGTGGTGCATGCTTTCACGCTTCTGTATCTTCTGCCTGATGGGAGCAGCGAGCAAAAGGAATGACTGGGGTGGGACAAGTCTTTGATTATGTTGGCTGTTTTTCCAAGGTAGCGTAAAGTGTAGATGGAGTCAATAGTGGGAATTTAAGTCCATGTGATGGACTGAGCTACACTGATATCTCTCTGCAACTTCTAGCAGGATTGGGTAGAGCTGTTCCAACACCACGCTGTGATGTAACCCCACAGTATGATTTCAATGTTTTTTTGACAAAAATTGCAGAAGCTGCAGAGGAATGTATTTTTGTTAAATTCATCGATCACGCACTGAAAGAGGCTAACCAGTGTGAAAGAGATAGTGTGCTGAATCCAAGGAGAGTCCACTGTGAACCACAATCGAACCACATCAGAATTGTCCACTTTTGGAGCATGATGCCCATCAGAAAGAGAGTTCAAATGTAACTTCCCTCTGCCAAAGAACAACTCACAGCCTGGGACTAATCTAATTAAAAAACACTATAATGTATCATGAATAGAACCTGGCTTATTTAAAATGAGAACAAACCAGTAATTTCTGTATGACCGTAACATTTAGGAATGAGATCCATAACATGTTCAATGATGTCTTGAAAATGGGAAATGCCATTGCTGTCACTATTAGGTCTTTGTAGTTGACATTTTACATAGTACTTTATGTAGAAATACAGCAAGATCTAGGCAACCTTTGAGCTGACATGAAGTGGCTCATCGCTGCTACAGTGCAAGATCTAGACTTCTTGTTTTGTTAAGACTGTTAACAGCAGAATAATTTAATTTCAATCTGCACCGTTTCGCATGATCCCTCCCCTCTTGCTCCCTGTTTTCCCAAAGCTCATGAATACAACTTTTACTTTGTTTCTGGCTCAGTGCTTTCTTTCCTTCCTCCTTCTATAATTCAACAGTTCTCCCCTCAACCTCTGACGTTCCTGAGAAAACAACCCAAGTTTGTCCAACTTTGCCCAACAGAAAAAACAAAGTAAGTTTGTCCAACTTCTCCCCGTAGTTTATAGCCTCTAATCTAGGCAGCATCCTGATAGCCGTTATCTGCACCCTCTCTAAACCCCCCACAACTCTTCCTGTAATGGTCGATCAGAACTGTGCACGGTACTCTCAATGTGGCGTTACCAAAGTTTTATAGAGGCTACAACAGGACTTCCTGACTCTTACACTGAACGCCCCAGTTCTTCATATATCTTCCTTCATTTTTCCTCGGTCTTGCGATTCCGCTACTTTAGCCGTGAGCGAGACAGCACAGAAACAGTCCCTTCAACCCACTGAGTAACCCCTTCAACCCAACCAGTAATCACCCCGTACACTAGCGCTATCCTACACACTCGGGACAATTTACAATTTTACCAAAGCCAATTAACCTATAAACCTGTACGGTTTGGGAGGAAACTGAAGCTCCTGGAGAAAACCCCATGCAGGTCACGGGGAGAATGTACAAAATATGTACAGACAAGCACCCATAGTCAGGATCAAACCCGTGTCTCTGGCGCTGAAAGGCAGCAACTCTTCCACTGCATCACTGGGCTGCTCAAAGATTAATTTCAAGTCTACTCAATTTAAACACAATTCTACTTTTAATCAAAGATTAATTTCTTTAACCGCCTGATCAGGTAGATTAGCACTTTGTATTTTTTTAATGGAGAAGCAGTAATGCTCCATAAGTGAGTAAGTTAGATTTGCCAAGGATCTTCGTAAATATGGCAGATGTCCGCATGTTTTCATTCGTGTCTTCTGCCTGGAATCCTGCCCGACCCGAGGATAGTGTCCTCAAGCCCCAGGATTTTTACATTGTCTATTGAGCAACAATGAGCAGGGAGGTGGGAGCAACAGGATTGGGGATGGAACAGATAGCTGGGTGCTTCTGTCACCTGTCTCCTCCATTCTTCCTCTTTCAGATGGAGTCACAAAGCTTTGGGTCGGCGAACCGGGCTTCAAAGCTGCACTTGATGTGTGAATGTTTTGTGTTTTTGAAATTATCCACAGTTGGCTGGCAGGTTGTATCTCAAATGCCTGACATGGCTGGCAGCACCATTAAAAGGTTTGACATGATAAATGTTTCTGAGCCTCCTCTGGATATTCCACTCAGTCATCATTTCAAGAACATGGAATCACATCCTGACAGCAAGTAGTGAAATTGTGGGCACCTGGGACAGTTAATCTCTCATGCATGGCTCATCTTACTCGTTGCAAATGTGCATTAATTTCAGACTTTATAATCTCACACTTGGTAAAGCGATTTAATAATCTTGCCTGATTGTGCCACCCTGAAAACATTTACTTTTAGATATTAAGAACTCCCCTCTCACAGTGCATTTTGCTGAACATTTTCTTCATTCTCTCCATCCCTTCAAGCAACCTTTCGTTCCCCATTTGCATCAATTGAACAGAATTGCACGGAAACAGGCCCTTTGGCCCAATGAGTCTATGTTGACCATTGATCACCGTTCACCTTAATTCTATGTTACCCCACCTTCTCACCCACTCCTACACTCTAGGGGTAATTTATAAAGGCCAATCAACCTACAAAGCTGCATGTCTTGGGATGTGGAAGGAAACCAGAGAACTCGGAGAAAAACCATGAGTGTTTCACCCACAACCCACCCTTTTCCCCCATGGTAGAAATGTCCAACATTAGAGGGCATAGCTATAAGATGAGAGGGGGAATGGAGATGTGCAGATATATATATTTTTCATTTCACACAGATGGTGGCGGGGGCCTGGAACACACTGTCAGGGTTGATGGTGGAGGCAGGTATGGCAGTGGCGTTTAAGAGACTTTTAGATATTATCACAGGGAAGTGCAAAGAATAGATGGATCATGCACAGGAAGATGAGATCATGTTCAGTACAAATGTTGTGGGCCAAAGGGGCCGCTCCTGTGCTGCATTGTTCTGTGTTCTACGTCACAGGGAGAACGTGCAAACTCCACATAAACAGCTCCTGAGGTCTGGGTTGAACCCCAGTCTCAAGCGCTGTGAGGCAGCAGTTCTTCCAGCTGTGAGGTTCCTCCCTGATTCTTAATTTCCACGCTAAGCTGCTGATGCAGTTGGTTGCATTAAAATTCACAAGGGGACCATCTTCCATAATATCCTCCCTTCAACAGTTCTCTCCTTTCCACTGCAAATTTGTCTCGCCATATAAAAGCACTATTTTTTACTCAATTAAATTCTCTTTTGGTTTTTAAATGTATTTATTGACACCCAAGTGCATGTCTTTTCCATCAGCTATGACTCTTCAGCTGCGACCCAACTGTCCATCTGTCCAGCAAGTATTGAACACAATTAGCCTTAAACTCAACACATGCAAAGACATTCTTGATCAACTTCACACAAAATACTTGTAACGGTGCTTACTCCATCCATGCAGACAACCTACTTGGGGTGAAACTTAGCGTCCAATTCAACCCCGATCTAAGTTACATACACCACCGATAATCACCATATGGCCAACACTTGCTGACTTTACACATTTGCCTTTCTCTCTCCGCTCGATCTCTGGTGACACAAGGATTCCATCACTGTCAGACTCGGATTGTTCAAAGTTCTCCATGCTGACTGGCCAATGGCAGCCCTTCAGAAATTGCAACTCATTTAAACCATGTTTTGCAACACTGTGCATCCAGTGTTGCAAAACATGGTTTAAATGAGTTGCATTCTCCCCTTCATTTATGGACCTACCAGTCATCCTACCTTCATGTACAGACTCCTCTCCAAACCCCTTGGTCTTGCCTTCTCTCCGTCTTTCCATGAATGCTAGATCCAAGCTCACCTCTTCCATCGGACCTTTAATGACTGGTTGTCTTTGTCACTCTGGAGTGTTTACTCCTGTGTTTATGATCATAGAACACAAAACAGTACAGCACAGAAACAGGTCCATTAATCCACCATGTCCGCACCGACCATGATGCCAGTCTAACCACTCCCATCAGCCCGGTCAGGATAATGTTCACGTGCCTGTCTAAATGCCTCTTAAACAACGCTATTGTATCTGTTTCCACACTTGCCCTGGCAATGCATTCCAGGCGCCTACCATTCTCGATGTAAAAAACTTGTCTTGCTAATCTCCTTTAGACATTTCCACTCTCACCTTAAGCCCAGGCCCTCTAATATTTGAGATTTCCACCCTGGGGGAAAAAGACTGACCCTTATCAATGCCTTTCACAATGTTATATAATCCAATCACGTCTCCTCTCGGCCTCTTTGGCTCCAGGCAAAATAGAGCACGTTATTCCAAATTCTCCTTATAGGTAATACACTACAATTGAGACAAAATCCTGGTGAACCTCTTCAAAACCTCATCCTTCCTGTACAATGGCCACCAAAACTACGATGACCCAGATGCGTACTAACCAACAGCTGCATCAGGAATTGCCAACCTTTACACTCCAATGGCCCAACCAATGAAGGTATGCACGTGGCATGTTAGCACCCTGCCCACTTGTGCTCTGAATTTCAGGGAACTGTAGATTTGCCACAAGATCCCTATGTACACCCTAAACGTTATGTTTCAGAAGCATCTTATGTTTAAACTGCTGGGATAGGCAGGCTTGCTATTCCAATTTCTGGATGGTGTTTATGACATTGCAAAGTCTTTGTATTTTACTGATTTTGGAAGACAATGTCTCCTTTGTGTCTCAGCTGCTTGCACAGCTGTTAATGCTGGCGCCCCAATGAAATATGCTGGAAGGATATGTAAATGGAAATTAAATATTCACCCTGCAGCACAACATTCCCCATTTCACATGGAGCAGAAGGCATCGAGTGCTTTGCAGGAGAACAGTATATTATCAGCGTCAGCACACACACACCGACAATCACAGGGCCAGAAATTACCTGCAGCGCTTATGAATATTTAACACATTGATGTCACATTAGTGTCTTTGCTCTTTCAGTGAGCCATCAATCCAGTGAAATAAATAATGAACGTTACCCTTGTGATGTGGGACACACTCGCTGGTCGGCAGGAGGATGGGAGAGGTTGATTGGGGGTGGGGGGGGGGTGGGGGGGTGGGGGGGTGGCAGGTAGTTTATGTGAAGCTGGCGGGTGGAGAGATGGGGCATGAGGAGTTGCTGAGAACTTGCGTTGAAATGGGAGTTCGGGGGAAGAATCAGAGGAGGGTACAGGAGCGAGTCCGATACATGAAGACACAAGGAACCACAGATGCTGGTTTACAAAATAAAAGTGCTGGAGTAACTCAGTGGGTCCGGCAGTATCTGTGGAGAACATGGAGAGGTAATATTTTGGGTTAGGATCCTTTATGAAAATGGTGTAGTGGAGGACCCCCTCCACTAAGATTGAAGAGAGGTGGGGGCGGGACAAAGTTTTGCAAGTGAGGGTGAGTATTTTATTAGAAGATGGTTGGACAAAAGCCAGAGATGAAAAGACAAGAAGTGGGAGATGTGGTCAGTATAGAAGAGGCGCGAATTGTGAAGCCAGGGGAAGGAATATACGGGGATGGGGAGGGGCAATGGTCCGCATTTCAATGGTGCACAGGGAAGATAGAGGTAAAAAGGTGGGGGGTGGGGACAGAGTAACGGGGTGTTCGTCGACACAAGGAACTGCGATGGTTAGTTACCTAAAACTAAAATTGGAGAATTCAATGTTCATACCATGTATTTTCCAATAAATGAAGGTTGCAGGAGTGAGGTTACAAAAAGCTGGGAGAAACAAGGTTTGGACATGGTTACAGGCCCAGAGGGATGTAGGGCAATAGGACAGGCCCCTGGTTCTTGCTAGATCATTGTTAACCTTTCCCATCTCCCTCATGCCACCAGCTTAATCACACACACGCTGCAGTAATTTTACCCAACTGTTCATTCAGTAGCATGATTCCCTCCTTCTGTACACCCCCATTCAAGCCAAATTCGCTCACACTCCACTCTCAGGAAATCAATTTCAATATCCTCTTGCTCATCTTCAATCTCCTCCACTGCTGTGGAGAATCAGTTCATCAAGCTCATTTATTACAAAAGATTAAGGTGATCAAAGGGTGTGGCGATAGTGCATGAAATTGCACTGAGGTTGAATCTTGATGAATGGCAGGTCTGATAAGATAGTTTGTATGGCTAATGTGTGTTCCTGTCCTATGTAGCCATTCTTGAGATATCCTTTTATGGATAGGAATGGTTTTGAGGGATGTGGGCCAAATGTAGGCAAATGGGACTTGCCCAGAATGCCAATTTGTTCAGTATGGACAAGATGGGATAAAGAATCTGCTTCCATGCAGCATAGATCTATGACTCTAAATAAGCAACATGAAATTCACACATGCATTGCAAACTCTGAAATGAAGAACCAAGTAGGTTCTTATCTCCCACTTCTTGTCTTTTCAGCTCTGTCTTTTGTCCAACCATCTGCTAATAATGATTACATTACACTCATAATTAACATGATTGTCAAAAATACCTGTGGGATATTTGTACCATAAATGTTCAAAAATGTTACCTAATCAAAAATAAAATGTCTAACAACAGATAATATTGTACATAGATTAAATTCCATGCAGAATTGTTATTTTTCACTAATATATTCTAATCTACACACTTGTTTTAACTTTAAATTAACTTCAAATAAATATGATTCTATTACATTAAATTGATACTTTTATTTTCTTTAATATTAGGATCATATCAAATATTCTGTGTAAATAGTCACAATGCCTGTCTATATAAAACATGGAGCCAATCTGTAATTGCACAGGTTGTCAGGATAACAGCGCCTATGAATTATATAAATTGGAATCATATTAGCTGTTCATCTCGGTTCAATTTTACATTTCATTATCAAAATCTAATGTAAAACTTCAGTCTCGGAGGGGAAACATCTCAATATTTACCATTCGGAGGTCCAAGACCCCTTTATGTGAAGAGGGGAATAATCAGAGAAGAGTTCAAGTCCACAGTCAAGAATCAAGAGTGTTTACTGTCATATATCTTGAAATGGAATAATGAAATCCTTACTTGCAGGAGGAATTCGTAATTTGAGGAAGGATATCCTTGCTATTGAGGCAGTGCAGCGTAGGTTCACGAGGTTAATCCCTGGGATGGCAGGACTGTCATATGAGGAAAGATTGGAAAGACTGGGCTTGTATTCACTGGAATTTAAAAGGATGAGAGGCGATCTCATAGAAACATATAAAAATAAAAGGACTGGACAAGCTAGATGCAGGAAAAATGTTCTCAATGATGGGTGAGTCCAGAACCAGGGGCCACAGTCTAAGAATAAAGGGGAGGCCTTTTAAAACTGAGATGAGAAAAAAACTTTTTCACCCAGAGTGTTGTGAATTTGTGAAATTCTCTGTCACAGAAGGCAGGAGAGGCCAATACACTGGATGAATTTAAAAGAGAGTTAGATAGAGCTCGAGGGAATAGCGGAATCAAGTGATATGGGGAGAAGGCAGGCACGGGGTTACTGATTGTGGATGATCAGCCATGATCACAATGAATGACGGTGCAGGCTCGAAGGGCCAAATGGTCTCCTCCTGCACCTATTTTCTATTTTTCTATGTAGGAGCACAACAGATATTTAAACGCAGTGGACATCATAGTAAATGACAAAAATAATTTCAATATGTAAAAAACAAAGTACAATGACATAGAACTATGCTGCCAAGTCCCTAGTGCAATCAAGGTAGTTTGTAGTTCAGAGTTTAGTTGGAGTGGATATTTAATTGTCCTGAAAGTGACACAGAAGTAGATAGGGTGGTAAAGAAGGTGTATGGTATGTTTGCCTTCATCAGTTGGGGCATTGAACATAAGAGTTAGAAAACAGGGCATTAGATAGACTGCATGTGGGGTATTGTGCATAGTTCTGATCACCCTGTTACAGGACCGATGTGTAGGCCTGTGTCCAGAAGAGGTTTACCGACGTGTAGGAGAGTGTGCAGAAGAGCTTTACCCCAATGCTGCCCTGGTTAGAGGGTATTAGCTATAAGGAGAAGTTGGGCAAAATTGGATTGTGTTCTCTGGAGGTTGAGGGGAGACTTGATAGCAATATATACAATTACGAGAGGCATAGATAGGGTAGACAGTCAGAACCTTTATTCAGGATGGATGTTGGAGGGCATAACATTAAAATGAGAAGGTGAAAGTTTAAAGGAGATGTGCGGGGCAAGTTTTTTTTTTAAATATGGAGGATATGCAGCTAGGGGTGATGGTGGAGGCAGATACAATAGTGATATTTAAGCTTTCAGATAGGCACTTGGATATGCAGGGAATGGAGGGATATGGATTACTTGCAGACAGAGGAGAAGTTTTACTTTGGGATCATGTTTGGCACGGACATTGTGGGCCGAAGGGCCTGTCCCTGCGCTGTACTGTTTGTTGTTCTTTGTCCTACGAATATGAGAAATGGGTAACGGGTATGTGTTCATTAAACATTTAAAAAAATATAGGTTGAAAATACTCCAACAAGAACTAAGCAAACATTCAGCAAATTTCTATCTAAGATCCAAAAGCAAAATCAAAGAAGAAACGAGTTAAATAGCAGAATTAATCCAGAGTAATCCAGAGATGTGAGGAAACACAGAGAAGTACCAAATCTGCCTAATGTAGTGGAAATGTTAATGAGGTGCCGCTGAAAATAGATGATATATGTGCAGTTGAAAATGGATGACCTTCAGATAATAACAGAGGACTAAAGGTGGTACCTGAACGAGTTAATTGGAGAGACAGTAGACCAACTGCAGAGAATTGAAGGCAGACTTCAATGTAACAGCTTCATTCACGACAGGAAGATGTGTAGGTAATAAGAACAGATAGATACATTTTAGATGTTGGAGCTATTAGCATAAAAGGAATGATGCAATGCACTTAATGGGAAGATGGTGTTGCCCTAAATCAGAAATTCAAACAACTGTGTAATGTACGCAAGAGGCCATGACTACATAGATAAAACGGAGCTCGTCATCCTGAAATATTGAGTCATTTTCTCTTATTGATGGTGTCTGAACTGAAAAGCCTTTCCAGCAGTTTTAAATTTTATTTCACGGTATCAAAAGTTCATTTAACTGGCTCAGTGTAAGTGCCTGGGGACACGCACTATTCAAATATTTAGAATGATTGATTTACCAGGATACAGCGTAGCATAACATTGAGAGAAATAGAGAGAGAGAGATACCCAGCTGGTGGGTGTTGTGTACAGGCCACCTAGCAGTGGTAGTGAAGTTGGGGATGGCATCAAACAGGAAATTAGAAATGCGTGCAACAAAGGCAAAACAGTTATAATGGGTGACTTCAATCTACATATAGATTGGGTGAATCAAATTGGCAGGGGTGCTGAGGAAGAGGATTTCTTGGAATGTATGAGGGATAGTTATCTAAACCAACATGTAGAGGAACCAACGAGAGAGCAGGCTATTCTAGACTGGGTATTGAGTAATGAGGAAGGGTTAGTTAGCAGACTTGTTGTGCGTGCCCCCTTGGGCAAGAGTGACCATAATATGGTTGAGTTCTTCATTAGGATGGAGAGTGACATTGTTAATTCAGAAACAACGGTTCTGAACTTAAAGAAAGGTAACTTTGAGGGTATGAGACGTGAATTGGCCAAGATTGACTGGCAATTAGTTCTAAAAGGGTTGACGGTGGATATGCAATGGAAGGCATTTAAAGACTGCATGGTTGAACTACAAAAATTGTTCATCGCAGTTTGGCAAAAGAATAAATCAGGGAAGGTAGTGCATCCGTGGATAACAAGGGAAATCAGGTATAGTATCAAAGCAAAAGATGATGCGTACAAATTAGCCAGAAAAAGCAGCATACCAGAGGACTGGGAGAAATTCAGAGACCAGCAGAGGAGGACAAAGGGCTTAATTAGGAAAGGGAAAATAGATTATGAAAGGAAACTGGCAGGGAACATAAAAACTGACTGCAAAAGTTTTTATAGATATGTGAAGAGAAAGAGATTAGTTAAAACAAATGTAGGTCCCTTGCAGTCAGAAACAGGTGAATTGATCATGGGGAACAAGGATATGGCGGACCAATTGAATAACTACTTTGGTTCCGTCTTCACTAAGGAAGACATAAATAATCTGCCGGAAATAGCAGGGGGCCGCGGGTCAAAGGAGATGGAGGAACTGAGTGAAATCCAGGTTAGTCGGGAAGTGGTGTTGGGTAAATTGAATGGATTAAAGGCCGATAAATCACCAGGGCCAGATAGGCTGCATCCCAGAGTACTTAAGGAAGTAGCTCCAGAAATAGTGGATGCATTAGTGATAATTTTTCAAAACTCCTTAGATTCTGGAGTAGTTCCTGAGGATTGGAGGGTAGCAAACGTAACCCCACTTTTTAAGAAGGGAGGGAGAGAGAAAACGGGGAATTACAGACCAGTTAGTCTAACATCGGTAGTGGGGAAACTGCTAGAGTCAGTTATTAAAGATGGGATAGCAGCACATTTGGCAAGTGGTGAAATCATTGGACAAAGTCAGCATGGATTTACGAAAGGTAAATCGTGTCTGACGAATCTTATAGAATTTTTCGAGGTTGTAACTAGTAGAGTGGATAGGGGAGAACCAGTGGATGTGTTGTATCTGGACTTTCAGAAGGCTTTCGACAAGGTACCACATAAGAGATTAGGATACAAACTTAAATCACACGGTATTGGGGGTTCAGTATTGATGTGGATAGAGAACTGGCTGGCAAACAGGAAGCAAAGAGTAGGAGTAAACGGGTCCTTTTCATAATGGCAGGCAGTGACTAGTGGGGTACCGCAAGGCTCAGTGCTGGGACCCCAGCTATTTACAATTTATATTAATGATCTGGACGAGGGAATTGAAAGCAACATCTCCAAGTTTGCGGATGACACTAAGCTGGGGGGCAGTGTTAGCTGTGAGGAGGATGCTAGGAGACTGCAAGGTGACTTGGATAGGCTGGGTGAGTGGGCAAATGTTTGGCAGATGCAGTATAATGTGGATAAATGTGAGGTTATCCACTTTGGTGGCAAAAACGGGAAGGCAGACTATTATCTAAATGGTGGCCGATTAGGAAATGGGGAGATGCAGCGAGACCTGGGTGTCATGGTACACCAGTCATTGAAAGTAGGCATGCAGGTGAGACCACACCTGGATATGAATATTTAACACATTGATGTCACATTAGTGTCTTTGCTCTTTCAGTGAGCCATCAATCCAGTGAAATAAATAATGAACGTTACCCTTGTGATGTGGGACACACTCGCTGGTCGGCAGGAGGATGGGAGAGGTTGATTGGGGGTGGGGGGGGGTGGGGGGGTGGGGGGGTGGCAGGTAGTTTATGTGAAGCTGGCGGGTGGAGAGATGGGGCATGAGGAGTTGCTGAGAACTTGCGTTCAAATGGGAGTTCGGGGGAAGAATCAGAGGAGGGTACAGGAACGAGTCCGATACATGAAGACACAAGGAACCGCAGATGCTGGTTTACAAAATAAAAGTGCTGGAGTAACTCAGTGGGTCCGGCAGTATCTGTGGAGAACATGGAGAGGTAATATTTTGGGTTAGGATCCTTTATCAAAATGGTGTAGTGGAGGACCCCCTCCACTAAGATTGAAGAGAGGTGGGGGCGGGACAAAGTTTTGCAAGTGAGGGTGAGTATTTTATTAGAAGATGGTTGGACAAAAGCCAGAGATGACAAGACAAGAAGTGGGAGATGTGGTCAGTATAGAAGAGGCGCGAATTGTGAAGCCAGGGGAAGGAATATAGGGGGATGGGGAGGGGCAATGGTCCGCATTTCAATGGTGCACAGGGAAGATAGAGGCAAAAGGGTGGGGGGTGCGGACAGAGTAACGGGGTGTTTGTCGACACAAGGAACTGCGATGGTTAGTTACCTAAAACTAAAATTAGAGAATTCAATGTTCATACCATGTATTTTCCAATAAATGAAGGTTGCAGGAGTGAGGTTACAAAAAGCTGGGAGAAACAAGGTTTGGACATGATTACAGGCCCAGAGGGATGTAGGGCAATAGGACAGGCCCCTGGTTCTTGCTAGATCATTGTTAACCTTTCCCATCTCCCTCATGCCACCAGCTTAATCACACACACGCTGCAGTAATTTTACCCAACTGTTCATTCAGTAGCATGATTCCCTCCTTCTGTACACCCCCATTCAAGCCAAATTCTCTCACACTCCACTCTCAGGAAATCAATTTCAATATCCTCTTGCTCATCTTCAATCTCCTCCACTGCTGTGGAGAATCGGTTCATCAAGCTAATTTATTACAAAATATTAAGGTGATCAAAGGGTGTGGAGATAGTGCATGAAATTGCACTGAGGTTGAATCTTGATGAATGGCAGGTCTGATAAGATAGTTTGTATGGCTAATGTGTGTTCCTATCCTCCTATGTAGCCATTCTTGAGATATCCTTTTATGGATAGGAATGGTTTTGAGGGATGTGGGCCAAATGTAGGCAAATGGGACTTGCCCAGAATGCCAATTTGTTCAGTATGGACAAGATGGGTCAAAGAATCTGCTTCCATGCAGCATAGATCTATGACTCTAAATAAGCAACATGAAATTCACACATGCATTGCAAACTCTGAAATGAAGAACCAAGTAGGTTCTTATCTCCCACTTCTTGTCTTTTCAGCTCTGTCTTTTATCCAACCATCTGCTAATAATGATTACATGACACTCATGATTAACATGATTTTCAAAAATACCTGTGGGATATTTGTACCATAAATGTTCAAAAATGTTACATAATCAAAAATAAAATGTCTAACAACAGATAATATTGTACATAGATAAAATTCCATGCAGAATTGTTATTTTTCACTAATATATTCTAATCTACACACTTGTTTTAACTTTAAATTAACTTCAAATAAATATGATTCTATTACATTAAATTGATACTTTTATTTACTTTAATATTAGGTTCATATCAAATATTCTGTGTAAATAGTCACAATGCCTGTCTATATAAAACATGGACCCAATCTGTAATTGCACAGGTTGTCAGGATAACAGCGCCTATGAATTATATAAATTGGAATCATATTAGCTGTTCATCTCGGTTCAATTTTACATTTCATTATCAAAATCTAATGTAAAACTTCAGTCTCGGAGGGGAAACATCTCAATATTTACCATTCGGAGGTCCAAGACCCCTTTATGTGAAGAGGGGAATAATCAGAGAAGAGTTCAAGTCCACAGTCAAGAATCAAGAGTGCTTACTGTCATATATCTTGAAATGGAATAATGAAATCCTTACTTGCAGGAGGAATTCGTAATTTGAGGAAGGATATCCTTGCTATTGAGGCAGTGCAGCGTAGGTTCACGAGGTTAATCCCTGGGATGGCAGGACTGTCATATGAGGAAAGATTGGAAAGACTGGGCTTGTATTCACTGGAATTTAAAAGGATGAGAGGCGATCTCATAGAAACATATAAAAATAAAAGGACTGGACAAGCTAGATGCAGGAAAAATGTTCTCAATGATGGGTGAGTCCAGAACCAGGGGCCACAGTCTAAGAATAAAGGGGAGGCCTTTTAAAACTGAGATGAGAAAAAAACTTTTTCACCCAGAGTGTTGTGAATTTGTGAAATTCTCTGTCACAGAAGGCAGGAGAGGCCAATACACTGGATGAATTTAAAAGAAGAGTTAGATAGAGCTCGAGGGAATAGCGGAATCAAGTGATATGGGGAGAAGGCAGGCACGGGGTTACTGATTGTGGATGATCAGCCATGATCACAATGAATGACGACGGTGCAGGCTCGAAGGGCCAAATGGTCTCCTCATGCACCTATTTTCTATTTTTCTATGTAGGAGCACAACAGATATTTAAACGCAGTAGACATCATAGTAAATGACAAAAATAATTTCAATATGTAAAAAAAAAGTACAATGACATAAAACTATGCTGCCAAGTCCCTAGTGCAATCAAGGTAGTTTGTAGTTCAGAGTTTAGTTGGAGTGGATGTTTAATTGTCCTGGAAGTGACACACAAGTAGATAGGGTGGTAAAGAAGGTGTATGGTATGTTTGCCTTCATCAGTTGGGGCATTGAACATAAGAGTTAGAAAACAGGGCATTAGATAGACTGCATGTGGGGTATTGTGCATAGTTCTGATCACCCTGTTACAGGACCGATGTGTAGGCCTGTGTCCAGAAGAGGTTTACCGACGTGTAGGAGAGTGTGCAGAAGAGGTTTACCTAAAATGCTGCTCTGGTTAGAGGGTATTAGCTATAAGGAGAAGTTGGGCAAAATTGGATTGTGTTCTCTGGAGGATGAGGGGAGACTTGATAGCAATATATACAATTACGAGAGGCATAGATAGGGTAGACAGCCAGAACCTTTATTCAGGATGGATGTTGGAGGGCATAACATTAAAATGAGAAGGTGAAAGCTTAAAGGAGATGTGCGGGGCAAGTTTTTAAAAAAAATATGGAGGATATGCAGCTAGGGGTTGTGGTGGAGGCAGATACAATAGTGATATTTCAGCTTTCAGATAGGCACTTGGATATGCAGGGAATGGAGGGATATGGATTACTTGCAGACAGAGGAGAAGTTTTACTTTGGGATCATGTTTGGCATGGACATTGTGGGCCGAAGGGCCTGTCCCTGCGCTGTACTGTCCGTTGTTCTTTGTCCTACGAATATGAGAAATGGGTAACGGGTATGTGTTCATTAAACATTTAAAAAAATATAGGTTGAAAATACTCCAACAAGAACTAAGCAAACATTCAGCAAATTTCTATCTAAGATCCAAAAGCAAAATCAAAGAAGAAACGAGTTAAATAGCAGAATTAATCCAGAGTAATCCAGAGATGTGAGGAAACACAGAGAAGTACCAAATCTGCCTAATGTAATGGAAATGTTAATGAGGTGCCGCTGAAAATAGATGATATATGTGCAGTTGAAAATGGATGACCTTCAGATAATAACAGAGGACTAAAGGTAGTACCTGAACGAGTTAATTGGAGAGACAGTAGACCAACTGCAGAGAATTGAAGGCAGACTTCAATGTAACAGCTTCATTCACGACAGGAAG
>CM075999.1:262409-324791 GCA_038087875.1 Malacoraja senta
AGCTTTCTACCACCCTCCCCTATACAATCAGTCTGCGGAAGGGTCCTGACTTGAAGCGTCACTTACCCATGTTCTCCAATGACGCTGCCTGACCCGCTGTGTTGCTCCACCACTTTGTGTCTTTTTTCTGTAAACCAGCTTCTGCAGTTTCCCGTTTCTACAAGGAAATATACTGCTGGGATTCCAATTTAAAATTCAGCTCAGACAATGGATAGGATACATCCTTGAAATAATGAACTGTTGTTTAATGTGGATGTCCATGATTAAGAGGGGGGAGCACCGGCTGTCATTTGAAAGCTGAGGTGAGAGCGTTTAGTGTTATCATCTCACGCTCAGCAGCAATTCCACCAGTGGCATTGAAGTAAATAATCAATTACAGGAAGGTTAGATAAAAGCCACTTTATACACATTGATAAAATTCATGAACAACAATGATGCGACTCAGCTCTCTGTCAGACGAATTTCTTGCAGACAATTCAGACTGAAGGATCATTAGGTGTTAGTTCCTCAGTGGTGCTGCTACAGCTGCTGCCTCACAGTGCCTGAGACACAGGTTCAATCCTGATCTTGGGTATTGTAAGTCAATGGCAAGTCAAATTTCACTACACCGATTGGTGTATGTGACAATAAATGTCCTTTGTCCTTTGTCTGTGTGGAGTTTGCACGTTCTCCCCGTCACTGCATAGATTTCCTCCAGGTGCATGTAGCACATGCACACACATGAACAAACACATGAACGAAGGCAAAACACAAACACACACACACACACACACACACACACACACACACACACACACACACACACACACACACACACACACACACACACACACACACACACACACACACACACACACACACACACACACACACACACACACACACACACACACACACACACACACACACACACACACACACACACACACACACACACACGATGTGCAACTTATAATTAGGACTCCACTATTGAAGGGGTTTACAGGACAAATTGGGGTGGGAGATCGCAACCTTCATGTGGTCCACTAATGCAATCAACCCGCCGTTCACAAACAAATAGAACAAGTTGACCTACAACTTTAGGCGGTGCACGCCATGCGCAAGAATACAGGACAAATGACCTGAGGAGAGCAGCCAATGTCAAACACCCACACCACTAGCCGCACTCTCTTCTTGCTGCAACCGTTGGAAGGAAGGTACAAGAGCCCGAGAACCATAACCCCTTGGTTTAAGAACAGCTTCTTCCCATCAACAATCACGTTTCATTTAGTAGTGAGATACAGGACCGAGTCTACACCAAGCATTGATCGCCCCTTCACACTGGTTTTACGTAATTCCACTTTATCTCCTCTACTTACACACAGGGACAATTTACAGAGGGCAATTAACCTACAATTAACCTACAAACCTGCACGTCTTTGGGATGTGGGAGGAAACTGGAGCACCTGGAGAAAATCCATGCGGTCACAGGGAGAACGTGCAAACTCCACACAGACAGCATCCAAGGTCGTGATTGAAGCCGGGTGTCTGAGGCTGTGAGGCAGTAGCTCTACCAGTTGTGCCACTGTGCCAACCAGGTTCTTGAACCACCCAGCACAATCCCAACCACAATTCTCCGTCAAACCACCTCAACCCCACTGAACCATTGTGGACTTAACAGCACGACGGTTGCTCTGCATACTTTGTCTTTTGCACTATCATGGTCTAGTTTACTAAGAATAACTGATAATTTATAGTTGATTTATTGTTGTTGCTGTTGCATCTAATCTGCCTGTAAAAGCCACAACAGATAAGAATTCCATTGTTCTAGTTAATATCTAGTGCATATCATAAATTAACCCCTCGCCCTATCTATTGTACTTGAGGCTGAACTAATTGCATCCAAGTATGGTACTTCTGATCTGTTTGGATAACATGCATAACAAATCTTTTCACTGAATCTTGGTACGTGACAATAATAAACCTAAACCTTAACTCTGGATCTTAAGAGAAGAATATCCAAGCTCTTTCAGCTGAATTTATATTGTTTCATAACTTTGCAATGCACGAAAATTAAATAGTGAAAATCAATTTTGATCTGAAACATTAACTCTGTTCCACTTCCCACAGATCAGGCCTGACCTGCTTAGTATATCAGCATCTTGTATTTGTATTGGTAATCATAATTAAATATACTGAACCTTAGAAATTTCTCCAGCACCAACTTCAGACTGGCACTTCCAGAATTCCTTGTTTTTTTCCAACAGAAAAGCTATACTAGAACTTCCCATTACAGGAAGGATGTGGAGGCTTTGGAGAGGGTGCAGAAGAGGCTAGTTGTAGAAACAAAGAACTGCAGATGCCGGTTTATACCAAAGACAAACACAAAGTGCAGGAGTAACTCAGCGGGTCAGGCAGCATCTTTGGAGAAAAGGGATGGGTGACGTTTTGGGCAGAAGAGGCTTACCAGAATGCTGCCTTGATTAAAAGGCATTAGCTAAAAGGAGAGGTTGGACAAACTTGGATGATTTAAAATGATGAGAGGCAGTTGTACAAGATTTTGGTAAGGCCACATTTGGAGTACTGTGTTCGGTATTAGTCACTCTGCTGTAGGAAAGAGGAAAGAGTGCAGGGAAGATTTACAAGGATGTTCTCGCTCTCTCTCTCTACACCTCTCCTTTTCTTCCCCCTCTCTCTCCAGTCCTTCTCTTTCCACCTCTCTCATTCTTGCACTGTCTATCTCTGCTGCTCCCTCTGTCTTTGTCCCTGCTGGTCTCACTCTTTTTCTTTCTCCCTCTCTTTTCCTGCTCTCTCCCCGTCTCTGTCTGCCTGTGTCTCTCTCTGTCCCTGTCTCTGTCCCTGTTTCTGTCCCTGTCTCTCTCTCTCTCTCTCCATGTCTGTCTGCCTCTTCCTCAACACATAGATGGAAGAAACTGAAACAGATTTAGATATCTTACTTCTATGTAAGAATATAATTGGAATTAATAATGGATTAAACAGTATATATTCCACTCACATCACAGTACAGCAAGGACAAAGGAAGGTAACAGCATGAGACAACGTAACAAATGTGGGATTACGATAAGACCTTTTCTACTATTAGGAATCAAAAATAAATGATATTCGGTAAATTCTTCCACCAACATATCAATCCGCACTTTGCAGCAAAAAACAAACTGCTGTCGGAACTCAGCGGGTCAGGCAGCACCTGCGGAGGGAAATTGACAAACCACGTTTAGGGTTGGGACCCTTCTTCGGATTGATGGTGTAGGGAGGAGATATCTGGGAAAGAGACATGAAGGGAAAGAGTGGGGCCAGAACTGGCAAGTAATGGGCAGATCCATGATTCAGGCAAGGAGAGGTGGAGATAGTAACAAAGGCTAGAGATGAAAAGCGCCCTTTATACAACTGGGTACTTCCCGCAGGTAATATCCCAGTGAAGCTGCAGGCAAACAAAACTAAACTAAATATAACCATGATGGATGTGAGTTGGGGATGAGTCACTTATATAACACTTTGGCATTTCTGATGACTCAGTCTTGGAAGAATTATAGTGTTCATTGTTGTGACGATCTCATGTATTTGTCAACTATTTCCTGCCAGAACTTCAAACTCCAACTCAAGGACCACTCCTTCTTCTCCCCTAACCCATCAGGCAAGAGGTACAGTGGTTTGAAAATGCACATCTCCAGATTCAGGGACAGTTTCTTCCTAGCTGTTATTGGGCAACTGAACAACCCTCTCATCGGCTAGAATCTAGAGTAAAGCACAAAATGCTGGAGGAACTCAGTGGGTCAGGCAGCATCTGTGGTGGAAATGAACTGCCAACATTTCAGGTTGGGACCCTTTTTCAGACGTTCTGGCCCAAAACATGATCTGTCCATCTTCCCCCACAGATATTGCCGGACCCTCTGAGTTTCTCTAGCACTTTATGCCACGTGACAATGTTATGTTTATTTGCTAAATTAAATAGCACTAGTTTTTAGGGTATTATCTCCTTACATATTTGATGCCATCAATGTTGATAATGAGAGACCACAAGAAGAGGTTAGTGTGAGATTTGCACAGTGAACAAAGCCTGTCCTCCAGTAAAGCCGGCTTATAAAAATATGATGGAGATATTTTAGAATATTATTATAAAAATATTCCCTACCTTCCTCCCATTACACTTTCTGTATCGTGAAGTCCTGAAAGGTGTGCACAAGATGGATTACTCATTTATCCCCAGAAAAAAAAAATCAGTATTACAGTTCCCAATAGAATCATAGATTGGATTATTAGAAATTAGATCAGATCAACTTTTGCCTTCTTGAAAGCAGGACACAGGAATTGGGTCAAAGCTTGAAACTCGCTGTTTAGAATGTGACGCAACATAATGCAGCAGAGAGATGATGTTTCTTAGTTTCACCCACCAGCTTCATATGTTTAGTGTCAAAAACAAGATTGCAATGCGGAGAGAAAAGTTCCTTATAGAATATTTTTCTAGTAGCATATATAAAATATGGTGATGATTCAGCACAATGCTTAGAACATAGAAAGGTGCAACACAGGAACTGGACCTTTGGCCCACAATGTCTGTGCTGGATATGATGGCAAGACAAACTCAATTAAACAAATGTAGCTTTGATAGCTACACCTGTGCATTCACAATGAACATAGTGCACAGAACAGCACAAGAACAGGCCTTCGGACCATGTTGTCTGTGCTGAACATGATGGCAAGACAAAGTCTTATCTGCCTGCACATAATCCACATCCATCCATTCCCTCAATAGCCAAAAATCTTTTAAATGCCATATTGTATTTGCCCCAATCACCACCCATGGCAGCACATTACACACATTCACCAACCCATCTGTGTAAAAAACCTGCCCTGCACATCTCCTTTAAAACATGTCCCTCTCACCTTAAAGCTACGCCCTCTAGTATATGGGTTCTCTGTTTTCCTCCCACATCTCTTCTTCTTCTTGCGTACGGCGTGCACAGTCTAAAGTTGTAGGACAACTTGTTCTATTTGATCTTATTTGATTGTGCACGCCAGGTTGATTGCATTCGTCGAAACAGGGTGGTCCACGTGAAGGTTGCAATCTCCCACCCCTCCCACTGGTAGGTTAACTGGCGATTATAAATGGCCGGGACACAAGAGACTGCAGATGCTTGGATTTTGAGCCAAACATAAAGTGCTGGAGAAACTCAGCGGGTCGGGCAGCATCTGAGGAGGGAAAGGACTTAGTGTTTTGAGTCAGGACCCTTCTTCATATTAGGGGGATGGCAAGAGAATCTTGGGAGGGTTGCTGGACATATGAGAGGGAATAACTTACATGGGAATGGTGAACAAAATTCATGAGATTGATCTATTGGAGAGGGTGGGGCATTTTCCTTGGGCTGTAGGAAGGTGAGGGGTGACCTTATAGAGATGCATTCCTCATTCAAGAGCATAGATACAGTGAATGGTCACCGTCTTTTACCCAGGGTAGCGGTGTCTAACACTAGAAGGTGCATGGGTTTAAGGTGCGAGGGTAAAACATTTAAAGGAGACCCGAGGGGCAACATTTTCACACCGGTGGTGGTGGGTATATGGAATGAGCTGCCAGAGGAAATGGTAGAGGTATCATGATCATGTTTAAAGGACATTTGGACAGGTAGATGTATAGAACAGATTTAGAAGAACATGTTTAGATAGTCATCTTAATTGGCACAGACTAGTTGGGCCAAATGGGCTGTTTGTGAACTGTATAACTCAGTGACTATTTTCTTCCCCTGGACCATGCATATTACATTTCTATTTTGTTCTGCTCATAAATTAATAAAGTGATATTGATGATGAAGGATCTGAATCTGTAAAGTAGTGGTTTATGATGCAGATAACATATAATTTCATATTCCAATCACTGCAGGGTTTGACCTATTTCTACATTGGCCATTTGAGGTTCCCAAGTATTTAACACAGCCTATCATTAGTTAGACTTGACCTTGGACATTTAGGTTTTATATTCCTTGTGTGCTATTCACAAGTTAATAACATCGCTTCGAGGAAAACGAGGCATCAGGGACCTGATCGTACAGGAAAAGTAACTGTCTCTGTTTTACCAAACAGCAAAAGGAGAATTGAAAATAAAGTTGGATTGTTTTCTCTGGATGTTTAGAATTCTAATTTTTAGAATTAAAATCTTCAATTTTAAATGATCAGGTATATTACGAAAAGATTACCAAAGTTTAAAAATAAAATGTATTCATTCAAAGCTGCCAACCCCCCCACCTGCCAATCCACCCCCCCCCCCCCCTCACCTTTATCCACATCAGTGAAATGAACAGTCTGGAACTAAGAGGGCAGTAAAAAAATTAAAGTGAACAAATTCAATATAAAATCAGGTACAGAAAGGGAAATATAGAGAGTAAAAGAATATTAATACTGTCAGAGAGAAAGAAATACAAAAGATGCGACACTGTGGTGCAGCAGTAGAACTGCTGCCTTACAGTGCCAGACACCTGGGTTTGTTCCTGACCACGGGTGCTGTATGTACAGAGTTGGGACATTCTCCCTGTGACCGTGTGGGTTTTCTCTGGTACTCCGGTTTCCTCACGCACTCCAAAGACATACAGGTTAGTAGGTTAATTGGCTTCTGAAGAATTGACTTCTGAAATAAAGAAATATAAGTATGCAAGTCTGTAAAATTTCCTGCATTAAATATCTGAAGAAATGAAGCACGCCTGTTGGAGTCAATTTTCAGTCTGGATGAATGGACAGGCAATGTTTCAAGACGGGACCTTTCTTCTGACTGATTATAGTGGAGGGACGAAAGCTGGAAGAGAGGTGAGGATAGGACAAAACCCAGCAAGTGATAAGTGGATAAAGGTACAGAAGTTGGATGTTATGTTATGTTACAGCTGTGTTGTTGAGTGTTGTTATTGGGATGTTATGTTACAAAGTGCTGGTGAGGCCATAGTTGTAATATTGTTGTGGTCACCCTGCTATAGGAAGGACGATGTTAAGCTGGAAAGAGTGCAAGTCTAATTAGATGACTCAGCAGTTCTGTCTTATAACAGTATCAATTACTAGCTTTTGATTTTCACTCTGGGTGTACTGTTTTGTTCGATATTCTTTTCTCCATCCAGATGGCATGAGATTGCTTAAGGGCCGCACATGCAGAGAGAATGATGAGAGAAATTGCAGAGAGAATGAGTTGTAAGCTTTAGGTTTGTGTTTAGGTTTACTTCATCCATAAGGCACCTGGTAAAAAGGCTGTGGGAAGAATCAAAGTACTGCAGGTGGTGGATGATGTGCTGAAAGATCAGTGATCTGAAAGGTCACTGCCTCCACAGGTGCTGCATGACTGGTTTTTATCCATGGCTGTTTCATCTTTGGGTCAGTGGCTACACTCTTGCCTCTGTACCAAACTGTCCACAAGAAACAGGACAATTGCACTCCATCCAATTAGCAGTCGTTGGTTTCCTCTCTAACACCATCGGAGTGAAGGAAGCAGCAATTATTCTCCAGCAGAGACGTTTGTTTATTTCATCCACCGGCCTCGAAGTTTATTGTCAAAAACAAGATTGCTATAAGGAGAGATGAGTTCTTTATAATGTATTTTTCTAGTAGAAATATGGTGATCATTCACACGTACGATGCAGCACAGGAACTGGCCCTTTGGTCCACAAAGACTGCACCGAACATGATGGCAAGACAAAGCCAATTAAACAAATGTAAATTAACTGATAGCTTTCACTCGCGCAATCATAATAAGCATTGAGCACAGAACAGTACAGCACAAGTACAGGCCTTAAGCCCACATTGTCAGTGCCAAATATGATGTCTGCACATAATCCACATCCATCCACATCCACTTACTCTTCAGTCACTTGCTCGCTGAAGTCCAGGCTTGCTTTGACTTATCTCCAGACCTCATCCAAACATGGACCAAAGAGCTGATTCCCAGAGGTGAGGTGAGGTGAGAGTGGTTGACCTGCGTATCAAGGCAAAACTGAAGTCAATGGGCCTCAAGGGCAAACACTCCAGAAATTGGAGTCTGACCTTGCACAAAGGAAGGGGGTTGTAGTTGGTGGATATCAATCATTCCCAATCCCAGCACTTCACCTGCAGGGACAGTGGAGCACATTCAATCATCTTCAGCGGCTTCATTAGTCTCTTCACTTTACTTTAGAGATACAGCGCAGAAACAGGCCAACCAGCGAGCACCCGTACACTAGCACTATCCAACACAGTAGGGACAATTTTACAATTTTCTACCAATTTTTTAATCTACAAACCTGGAGTGTGGAAGGGGACTGGAGCACCCGGAGAAAATCCACGCCGACACAGGGAGAACGTACAAACCCCATACAGACAGCACGATAGTCAGGATTAAACCTGGGTTTCTGGCGCTGTAAGGCACTTTGTTCAACTCCATCGCTGCGCCACCGTGGCACCCTCATTTGAGGAAGGACGTTTTTGCTGTGGATGGAGTTGAGCAAAATTCACCAGACTGGGATAGCAAAACTGATGTATAGAGGGATACTGGGACAAATAGCTTTATATGCACCAGAGTTTTAAAGAATGAGAGGAGACCATGTTTGTGATCAGACAATTAGCAGACATCTTAGTATAAGTTGAAAAAGGAATCTGCATTATGTTTCCAGCATTGTTACAATATGTTACAAACATATTTTCTGAACTAATTAGTAAATCAGGCAAGTAAAATTATATTGATCACCAGAAAATATTTAGCATTTTTTTCCTGGTATAATTTATTAAATGTTCTGTACAATTACCAGCATTAATGCTAGTATATTCAGTATTGGGGCAGTAGAGTGGCTGTCACACAGTGCCTGGGACCCAAGTTTGTAGGGTAATTGACCTATGTAAACAAACAAATTGCCCTGAATGTGATGATTCACCCGTTCACCCTAATTCTATGTTATTCCCTCTTTCCCATTCACTCCGTAAACACGTGGGACAATTTACAAAGGTCAATTAACCAACAAACCTTCACGTATTTGGGATGTTGGAGGAAACTGGAGCAAACAGGGGAAACCCATGCAGTCTCACGGAGAATGTGCAGACTCCACACAGACAGCACCCGAGGTCAGGATTGAACCCAGGTGTCTGGTGCAGTGAAATAGCAGCTTTACCAGCTGCACCACTGTGCTGCAAATGACCACTTTTATGTAATGATTTTAGTCCTGATAAAACTTGTAGCAAGGTTACTAGGAGGCAATGTGAGTGTTAATAAAACATGCATGGACCAATTAAAAGATACATATCAATAGGAAATCAGGTTGAGACTTGCCCATGGGAATGCCAGGACAGGTGTGGTGTAGCCACCTGTTCACGGAGTGAGGTTGCAGAGAAACCTGATGGTGAATTACTATATATGGAAACAATTTAAAGATCTTCTCGACACAACCTTCGTACTCCACTTCATGACCGCAACTGCTCACTGCTACACACAGCAATCTAAAATCTAAGAGTGTTTTGACCCATTATGGTTTGGATTTTCTTGAAATAAAAATTCCATGATTTACGGCATTTCCCAGGTCCTGTTGAAAAGCACTCGAAAGCACGTACCATCAGATTATAGAACAGGTTCTTCCATGCTGTCACCAGACTGCCGTAAGGTTCTCCCATAAACTAGCGTAGTCCCAATCCTCCAACCTATCTTATTGCGCACATTGGGCTCTTCCCCTGGAATTTAGTTTTTGTTAGTTTAGAGATACAACGCGGAAACAGGCCCTTCAGCCTGCAAAGTCCACGCTGACCAGCGGTCCCTGCACACTAACACTGTCCGACACACACAAAGGACAATATACAATTATAACAAGCTAATTAGCCTACAAACCAGACATCCTGGTGAAAACCCACGCAGAACAGGGGGAGAATGTACAAACTCCATACAGATAGCACCCATAGTCAGGATTGAACTCGAGTCTCTGGCACTGTAAGGAAGCAACTCTACCAATGCGCCACCGTGCTGCCCTTGTATTGTAATTGTAATACTACAATGCTAAAAACTATATTACGCACTCTGGTATATTTTCCTTTGCTTTACCTTACTTGTGTATGGTTTGATTGTATTCATGTACAGTGATATCTTATTTACTTGGACAACATGCAAACAAAAGCTGTTCACAATAATTCGGTACATTTGACAATAATAAACCAATACCAATGTGAGAATTGAGAATCCAAGATAATGTTGTTAGTCAGTTTTCCTTCAGATGATTTGACAAAATAACTTCTGAACCTGATCATCACATCCTGGGTCGAACACAAAACGCTTCTACAGCTTTCTCCCCCTTCCCTCCCCGTCCCCCTACAATTAGGTATGTTACAAAACTTACCTTCAGTCGCGCTGTAATTCTGCCACTGGCCGTGTGCGCGATTTTGGCGCCTTTAAGGGGGGGGGCGGGGTTAAAACGCGGTTTCTCCTTCCCTGTCCTGGAAATATTTTGTTGGAGTACAAAACTTCGCTGACAAAATCGTTCTTACCGGCTTTTTGGGAATTAAAAAAAAAAATTAAATCATCAATGTCAGCGCTACAGTCATTTTAAAAGCAGCTCCTGAAGCGTCAACGCCAATAACGGGGACGGATTTCACACAATGGATAGGTAAACGAAAGTGCTTTCTTTAAATGTATAAAAGTGCTTCTTAAGAAGCCTTTAATTCACATTTTGTCATGCGACACGGTGATTTTATTCCCCGAATTAACGGCAGTATTTTTCATGCCAATACGGGGTTAAATTCACCGCAAATGAACGTTCCAAAAGATCGCGTTCCAGAAATTCTCACTCGCAAGATGATTTAAATGCCCATTAATTTACAGGTATTAAACATTCAATTCCTTCCATTTGGCCTGTAAATTCATGAAAATTAGATTTAAAAATTATGTTATATTGTGAATTATTGTGTGAATGTTATTTGGACACTTAGGCTATTTAAAAATGTTAATCTATTCTTAAGAAATTGATAGATGTTTAGATCTAGTAATTGAATTTTGTAATTAGCTACAATTAGGTAACTAACTAATTATATGCTTTACTTTCATGTCTTCGAAGTAAGATTGTTTCATATTTGTTTCAGAATGCTTCAATCTATAATACCTGAAAATTTCTTTCAGTTACCATAATGTTTAAGAAAGTTATGGGCTTTTAACTGTCCTCGATCACAGCTTTTGTGTTAAGTCAATGGAAAAGCAATAGGGAACAAGATGCTAATTTCTGAGTATGATAATGGCCATAACTTTTTTAATACTGAAGATATGAAAGTGAATTAAGTGTCAAATTAAACTTCTTTTTATGCTTTATCTGATGGGATAAATTGCAGACTTTATTTTTTAAATCTCAAAATTTTGTAACATTGCTACTACAATCAGTCTGAAGACAAAGTAAGCAAACCTTGAGAAGATTTAGCAGCGAAGCAGTAGAATGTGGATGCTGGTGTATCTCAGCAGGTCAGGCAGCATCTCTGGAGAACATGGACATGTTCCTCAGGCAAAGAATTTATATGTGACCGATATTCCATGCATACTCTTACCCTGTAAGAACAAATACACACACGCACACACACATAAACTTATACATAGACACACACACACACACATAAACCTATACATACACACACACACACACACACACATAAACTTATACATAGACACACACACACACAATCAGTCAGAAGTTTCTGATGATCTACATTTAGGCCTGGTTCGGTGCCACGGAGGCGCCTGGGAAGGACCCAGCAGCGATAGTGGAAAGGTCGGTGCGAGGGTCGATGATGGCGCCGGACGAGGTCGGACCATGTGGAAGTGAGGACGCCGCTGCTAGTGGAAGGAACAAAGCAGGACCCGGCGTGGGGGGGTCGCCGTGAGGGAGGGAGGGGTGGGAGAACAAAGGAGGACCTGACGGGGATACTTTGTAACTTTGGAAGCATCCTTTATGGGTGACTATTTACATACCTTGGGTATGCAAGCAAAGAATTTCACTGTTCATTAATTCCGTCATTCATTCATTTGCAAAAGCCTGTATTGCACCGCAGTGCTCTTTGCTAATTTCAGATCACCGAGGACGTGGCTGGTCAAATAAAAAAGTCACCCATCTGTAACAAAAATAGGTAGCCTTTGATGATTTGTTCTTTTGTTAAATTTTCTCTGTAAATAGCTCACAGTTTAACCGGACGATGAGACAGGACCCATACATGCAGCAAACTTCCATATTCCGAGCACATTGCATTGTAAATATGGAATAATATAAATTTGTTTTTCTTCACTATGAAAATTTTGAAATTGTCATCAAATCACCAGATCAGACTCTGCACGGTTTAAAGAAATAAAGGCATCAACCTGACATCAGTTTGACATAAGGTTCACATTAAAGGAAGACAGTTTGACAAACTGCTCCACTGATCTCTTCAGAGGTTCACCGTGTGAGGATAAAAGATATCTTGCCAAGCTTGGACTAACCAATCATCCCAATTATGTTTCATACGCCAATAGCACATGGAGCGAGTATTTGTGGAGATGAGTAACATGTATTGGCTGATGTAGTCTCAATGCTCGTCCATAATCAAATATCAGGGTTCCACCAGAAGAACTGTATTTGAACTGGATTATGGGGGTATTAGCTACAAGGAGAGGTTGGACAAATTTGATTGTTTTCTCTGGAACGCTGGATGTGGAGGAATAGAAGTATATAAAATCATGAGAGGCATGGATAAGGTTGACATTCAGAACCTTTTTCCCTAGGTGGAAATGTCAAAGACTAGAGGAAAAAACTTTAAGGTGAGATGGGCAAAGTTTAAATGTGTGAGGCAAGTTGTTTTTGCACAGAGGTTGGTGTGTGGTGAGAATGTGCTGCCAGGGACGGCGGTGGAGGCAGATATGATAGTGGCATTGCAGAGGCTTTTATATAGGCACCTGGATAAACAGGCAATAGAGCGGTATGAATCACAGGTGGGCAGATGAGATTAGTTTAACTTGCCATGATGGATTTTGTACAGACAGGCTGGGTCAAAAGTCCTGTTCCTGTGCTGTACATATGTTGTATGAATGTAATTAACTTCTTCCATAACCTAGTACATTTACATTACAAAGCTTCACCAAAACATTTGTTCCATAATTAACGTAGTTACAAAAATATGAACAACATAGATGCAGTCAATATTCTCAAAGTAATATTTTCATTTATAAACCATCTAAACCCAGAAGCAGTAAGAATAAATGTTTGTGGAACTCTTTGCTGACAGATGAGTTTTGGTATAGGTTCTTGATCAGGGTGTTCCCAAACTGGCACTTTTATTCAACCGGAGAACAGCTAAGTGTAAATGCATTACCCTCTAAAGCCCATTGCCAGTGTAGCTGTAAAAACTCTGCCTCGCGCAGAGCCCCCACGTACTAATGATGTATTCCCGATCTCCCAATCTACCTCATTGCACTTTTTTTTATCTGCACTTTCTTTTTAGCTGTAACACTATATTCTGCACTCCTTATGTTCTACCTGTGGTATTCATGTGGTATGATTGTACTTGCGGGTGGTATGATTGGACTGGATAGCACATAAAACAAAGCTTTTCACTGCATGTCAGTACATGTGACAACAATAAACCAATACCATACAACTATATATGTAATGACAATGAGTTAAAGACAAAGCTGGTAATTAAACATCAACCCTCGAATACTTATGCCTATGTGTAAAGATGTTTCCAAATATTTGTATCATGCAAATATAATTTAAAACCCAAACTAATATTTACTATCATGTTTTTGTAAATTATACCATTTAACATTTCTATGCTGACTTCTGTGCTGGATGGCTTGTTTCATTATAATTATATAGAAGTGGTCGCATGCAAACAAGCTATTTGGCAGAATGAGTCTTTGCCGTTTTTTATGCATCACACATGCATTTTACTGTCATCCACCTACACCATACTTCTCCTAAACAGAACCATTTCTTTCCATTTACTCCCAGTCTTAATTTGTAGTTGGCACAGACACGATGGGCCGAAGGGCCTGTTTCTAAGCTATGCTGCTCTCCATTCTGAGTTGTCTCACTTACTCCAGAAAGTATGAAACCATGCCAAGACTAAAATACTAAAAGCATGCAACATTAAATTTATATAATTATCTAAAATGATTTAATTAATGGAAATTTCTTAAAATACAGTATTCCCCTGGAGTTCTCTGATAATGTAATGGGTGACACAATGGCACAGCTGGCAGAGCCATTACTTCATGAACGTCAGAGGCCCGGGATCAATCCTGGCCTCAGCTCCTGTTTATGTGGACTCTGTATGTTCTCCAAGGACCGTGTAGATTTCCTCCCACATTTGTATATACAATTATGAGAGACATAGATAAGGTAGAGAGTGTGAACCATTTTCCCAGTGTGTAATGTCCAACACTGGGGGGCATAGTTATAGGATGAGAGGAGAAAGTTTAATGGAGATGTGCAGTGCAGAGAGTATTTGGGGCCTGGAAGACATTGCCAGGGGTGGTGGTGAAGGCAGATAGGAGAGTGGCGTTCAAGAGGCTTTTATATAAGCACATAAAAGTGCAGGGAATAGAGGGATATGAATCATATACAGGCAGATGAGATCAGTTTAACTTGGCATCATGTTCTGCACAAACATTGTGGGCCGAAGGGCCTGTTCCTGTACTGTACTGTTCTAAGTATCCCAAAGACGTGCAGGTTTGTAGGTTAATTGACCTTTTTAAATTGTCCCTAGTGTGTAGACGTGTGGTGGAATCTGGGAAGACATGATGAAAAAATAATGGGAATAGTATAAACTGGTGGTTGATAGCTAGCATGGACTCAGTAGGCTGAAGAGCTGTTTCCGTGCTGTTTCTCTTTGGGCATCTACATGGACAGGATAGGGTTTGAGGGATGTGGGTCAAACATGGTTAAATGGTTAGATGGGGCATCTTGGTTGACATGGAGGAGTTGGGCCGAAGGGCCTGTTGCTATGCTGTAAGACTCTATGACTCTAATAGCTTCTAGTATATTGGTTAACGATATCAAATAACAAAGAGTCTTCCGCATGTTTTGATTGATCTACTTTTCACGGGCTACAAGGAAAATTTCATCATGTTGATGGAAATATCTGTAAGGAGTTAACTTCTTGACACTTCTTTTTTAAAAATATTTTATTTATTAGAAGTACGTTACATTTTGATGGTACCTATTTACAAGTTCCCAGAATTATTAAAACATTCTATGTACAACTTCCTTTTTTTTTTAGAAAGAAATGAGAAAGAAAGAAGTAGTGAAGAGTAAAGAAAAGTCTAGTGAGTGTGAGGTAAAGAAAAGAAATAAGTAAGAAAGTGAAGCAGAAAGGAGATTCTCCCTCTCCACAAGTCGATGCTTTTTTATGTTCTTAATCATTTTTCGCCCAAACCCAGAATTTTTTAATTTTACAATAATATTGCACAAACATGAATCCACAAGGTCAATAAATGGAGACCAACTCGTTAAGAATTGGTCTTGTTTAT
The DNA here is from genome assembly GCA_038087875.1 of Malacoraja senta. Classification (NCBI taxonomy): domain Eukaryota; kingdom Metazoa; phylum Chordata; class Chondrichthyes; order Rajiformes; family Rajidae; genus Malacoraja; species Malacoraja senta. The sequence goes on from CM075999.1 coordinate 277,873, forward strand.
CTATTAGGAGGAGTCTCATTTCTTCCAAGTGGGCAGTTTCCAACATATTACCAATCCACATTTTGAGTGTTGGTATAGTAGCATTTTTCCAAAATTTAAGTATGATTTTTTTTGCTGTTATTAAACCATAATTAAAAAATGAAATTTGGGATATATTTAATTTGTTTCCATCTCCTATTACTCCGAAGATAATCATTTCCATATTAGGTTCCATTTTTATCTTAAATAAACTAGTAAATATATTAAATATATCACACCGAAATCCATGAAGTTTTGTGCAAGAAACGAAAGAATGTGTGATATTATAGCAGCACCGAACGTGGTGAATAAAGGTGAGACGTCAGGCCGGTTCAAAGAGTCGTTTATTCAGTGCTGACACGTTAGGTTGGTGCCGAATATCATAACAGTGTTGCTGTAGCTGAGCGAGGTTGTTCCCTCGGGCTCAGCTACCGGTTGAACACCTGGTGGTCTCCAGGTGAGATGACCTTAAGTACCAGGACACTCCCTCTAGCCCATGATGTCACATGCCCGCCCTCGTACTTCCTGACGAGGGTTCGAGCATAAGTGGCCCGTGTATAGGCTGCCGCCACAATATTGGCATTTTGAGAAAGACATTTATCACAGATGGGAGAAAGATTTGAATAAAAGTTATTCAACCTAACTTTTGAATAATATAATCTATGTAATATTTTAAATTGTATTAAATTATGTCTAGCGTTAATCGAACATTTATGTATATATATCAAATACCTCTCCCATGTTTCTTTAGGAATTTTTGTCATTAATTCTTTTTCCCAGTCTTCTCTAATTGCCTCTGTTGATGGCAATTCTCTATTAAGAATACTATTATATAAATATGATATTAATTTTTGTGAGTCCGCCTTAATATGTATTGCTTCTTCCAGTGGGTCTATCATTATGCTCTGTAGTCTTGGTATATATTTTTTTATAAAGTCACATATCTGTAAATATTTAAAGTATTGGTTATTATTCAGATTAAATTTTGATTTTAATTGTTGAAATGATACAAAATTTCCCATTTCATACATGTCACCCACCTTTTTAATTCCCAATCTTTCCCATTGTCTATATGTTTTATCAATAAAAGATGGTTTAAATACCAGATTATTCACTATTGGTGTTAATGATGATAAGTTCCTTAATTTTAAAGTTAATTTTATTTGTTTCCAAATTCGAATTATATTATGTATAATTGGATTCTTCTTATATAATGTATTATTCAATTTTATCGGGGAGAAGAGGATCGCTCCTAAATCGTACGGAAAACAATCCTCTTTCTCCATTCTTATCCATTCCATCTGTTGACAAGGGTCGTCCAACCAGTAAATGATATTCTTAATATGCACTGCCCAATAATAATATTAAAAATGAGGCAGTGCAAGTCTCCCTACATCTTTAGGTTTACACAGATGATTTCTTTTAATTCTATGTGCTTTATAGTCCCAAATAAAATTAGTAATATTAGAGTCTAGTTTTTTTAAGAAATATTTTGGTATATATATATTGGTATGGATTGAAATAAATAAATTATTTGTGGTAGAACTATCATTTTTATAGCATTTATTCTGCCAATTAATGATAGTGGGAGCGATTTCCAAAATTTAATCAGAGCGTTCAATTTATTTAATAAGGGACTAAAATTAGCATTAAATAATTATTTATATCTTCTCGTAACTTGAATACCTAAAGAGTTAGGCCGAAGGGCCTGTTGCTATGCTGTAAGACTCTATGACTCTAATAGCTTCTAGTATATTGGTTAACGATATCAAATAACAAAGAGTGTTCCGCATGTTTTGATTGATCTACTTTTCACGGGCTTCAAGGAAAAATTCATCATGTTGATGGAAATATCTGAAAGGAGTTAACTTCTTGACACTTCTGAACCCTTCACTTCTGAACATTCTGGCTTCAGGTGTTTAAACATTCCCCATTCAGTTTGAGCATGTTTTGTGGTAAAATTAGATTCCTGTGGTAGATTATAACCAGGGTCGATGTATTTTTAGTACCACGGGAGAAGTATTGCATTGCTTCCAGTATGCATTGACGAATTGCACTTTCAATTACTTAAATGTCGAAGAGGCTCATATTGCATCCTGACTTTAGGCTGTCAAGGTTTCAATATTGTGCTTCTAACTCCAGTTTCACCCAATGTGGCAAAGTCTTACCCCTGGATGGGGATTGAGGCAAAGGTTCCATATTAAGATACTCCACCTACCAAATCATTTTACGTCACCTTATCATGACCTGATTTGGGGGCTAGATGGAACGCCCAGTTCAAAATATTAACTCATAAACCAAATTTAAAAAAAAGATCCCCTAAAATATGAGGTTGCCTTTTCTTGGATTTCTTGTGATGCATTCGATTTCATGGGTTTGGGGACTCAGTAAAAAAAAAAAAAAAACTTAAATATTCTATCGGTGACCCACTAAAGTTACTGAACAATCAAAGTTAGGGCATTAAAACACAATGAGCTGCAGATGCCAGTTTACAAAAAAAACCAGTAGCTTAGCGGGTCAGTGCAAAGGCAGTGGGGGGGGGGGGGGGATGAGATGGAAGAGGGAGGGAAAAGAGGGGGGTGGAGGAGGAGGTGAGGGGAGAGAGAGAGAGCGAGAGAGAGAGCAGGGGGGGGGGAGAGGGAGAAAGGCAGAAAGAGAGATAAACATTGTATATCTACAGTTCTAGTTGCTATATGGCTCATTCACAGCCACACTGACTGCTTAACCACCCACAAGCCAAGTGACCAGCTTCCAGTTTTATTTCTTGTCACAGGAAAACCAGCATGTGTGGTATATGGTACGCATGGAACCAGAACCAAAGGATCAATGCACGGCTTGCATTTATATATTGTCTTTCATGATCATTGGAAGATCCATAGATTTTTCCAATCAGTGAGGTTTTGGTCGTGGTTTATTACAATCACATATGTGGAGGTTCAGCGGAAAAACTGTGTGGGGCATCCGGTCAATTCATACTATACCCGAGTACAATCAAGCCATCTACAACAAAGAGAAAAACACCAGAGCACAGAATACAGTCTTATAGTAGCAATGTTACAAAATTTTGAGATTTTAAAAATCAATTCTGCAATTTATCCCATCAGATAAAGCATAAAAAGAAGTTTAATTTGACACCTAATTCACTTTCATATCTTCAGTATTAAAAAGGTTATGGCCATTTTCATACTCGGAAATTAGCATCTTGTTCCCTATTACTTTTCCATTGACTTAACACAAAAGCTGTGATCAAGGACAGTCAAAAGCCCATAACTTTCTTAAAAATTAAGAGAACTTAATGAAATTTTCAGTTATTATAGATTGAAGTATTCTGAAACAAATATGAAACAATCTTACTTGGATGACCTGAAATTAAAGCATATAATTAGTTAGTTACCCAATTGTAGCTAATTACAAAATTCAATTACTAGATCTAAATATCTATCCATTTCTTAAGAAAAAGTTAACATTTTTTAAAATCCTAAGTGTCCAAATAACATTCACACAAGAATTCACAATATAACATTATTTTTAAATCTCATTGTCATTAATTTATAGGCCAAATGGAAGGAATTTAGTGTTTAATTCCTGTAAATTAATGGGCATTTAAATCATCTTGCGAGTGGGATTTTGTGGAACGCGCTGGTTTGGAACGTTGCGGTTGCAGTGAATTAAACCCCAATAACGGCAGGAAAAATACTGCCGGTTCGTATATTTACATAGTCACATTTTCGCAACTTGTAATTTTAATTAAAGGCATCCTAAGAAGCAACTTTATATGAAAAAATAAACGGCCCACCTTGCCTTGTCCCGTGCGTGAAATCCGTCCCCGTTGTTGGCGTTGACGGCATTTGAAGATGATTTTAATTTTACTACAACAATTTAATTATCCAGCGCTAATTTTAATAAACTTAATAAAACGGCAGTCAAGGCGATTTTTCTTTAGCAGCTAATTTACCTGACAGACATCGATTTGAATAGGCTGCCGAAATATCGCATTTTAAACCCGCCCCCCTCTCAAAGGCGTCAAAGTCGCGCACACGGGCAGTGACAGAACTGCAGCGCCGCTGCAGGTAAGTTTTGTAACATACCTACTTATGGTATTACATTTACAGAGACAGTGCATAGAAAAAGTGCAAGGTATGTAACCAGGTGTGTTGGAAGATCAGGACATAGGCTAGCTCATGGGAGAACCACTCAAAAGTGTGGCCACCATGTTAATGTAGGAAACAGAGTTCAAACCGGCACGGAACAAAACCAAATACTACCCAGGGCATTGGTCACAAAGGGAGAAGTTGTTTTGTTATTGGATAATTCCTTTAAGAATTGTTGAATTCATGTTATAGAGTTAAACAACACACAATCAGGCCCTTTGGGTTATCATGGCCATGGCGACCAAGATGCCCCATCTACACTGGTCCCACCTGCCCATATCCCTCTAAACCTTTCCTATACATGTACCTGTCAAAATGTTTTTTTAATTTCCATCAAGACTATACAATAGAGCAGCGTTAGATCACCCCCCCCCCCTCCCCCTTGGCACTTTTCTCACTAATTAGTTGTAGGGCTGGTTTTGTGGAGGAGTTGTGTGTCACGGTTATTTATAAATTAAAAACAAGTGGCTGAATCAACACTGAGTTTTGACCTGTGTAGGAAGGAACTGCAGATGCTGCTTTACACCGAAGATAGACTCAAATTGCTGCAGTAACTCAACAGGACAGGTAGCACCTCTGGAGAGAAGGAACGGGTGGCGTTTCTGAACAAGGGTCTCGATCCGAAACATCACCCATTCCGTCTATCCAGAGATGCTGCCTGCCCCGCTGGGTTACTCCAGCATTTTGTGCCTATCTACTGAGTTTTGATTTATTGGTTCTGTAACTAATCAAACTTTAATGCAACTTTTGACAGAGTTTGCCAAGAGCTATAAATGTGTAATTGTAAACCTATTTCAGGTGATGCCTGCTAGGCACAAGGCAAGTATGTTGAATGTGCTGGGGCAAATATTCCTTTGCTCATTTCCTTTGCATTTGTCTCAAAAAGAGAATGTTCTCTAGTTCACCATTTTTTCTTTAATATTTTCATTGTTTACTATAAATTATCTGTTAATTAAATTGTATAAAATCATTCTTGAATCTTTAAGATGCTCAGTTCAATCTTTTAATTTCTGCGCAATAGGAAATACTTGCATTCATAATTTAATATAGGGCATAAATATTTAGGAAGCAATATTTGAAACAAACATTTTCTTTTTCTTTTACAGGATAAAAATTCATACATTATGTAGACTTTGGGATAGTTGTAAATATGACTTCTTACTGCCCCCTTGTGTAGTTTGCATGCATTGCACCCTGTCAAGTTGAGTTGACCAGTTTGTCAGCGGAGGGCTCAGACAGACCTCGAGGGTGTAACCACCACTGATTAAGTGAAACATCCTCTGCTGCAGGAGCAGTTGTCTCCACACTTATCTCCATTCCCATCATAAACATACCATCAACTGCTATCTGTTTGACCAATTACAGCGTCTGTGTTTGTCAGCTTATCCTGGCAGCACAGTGGTGCAGCTGGTACGGTTGCTGCCTCACAGCACCAGAGACCCGGGATCGATCCTGACCTCAGGTGCTGTCTGTGTGGAGTATGCACGCTCTCCCTGTGACCGCGCGAGTTTCCTCCGGGTGCTGAAGTTCGCACTCACATTCCAAAGACATGTGGGTTTGTAGGTTAATTGGTCACTGTAAATTGCCCCTAGTGTGTTGGGAGTGGATGAGAAAGTGGGATAACATAGAACTAGTGGGAACAGTTGATCAATGGTTAGCATGTACGGTGGCTAGAAGCACCATTTCCATGCTGCATCTCTAAACTAGCCACATTGCAGGAAGTTAAAGCTTCCCAAAGTAAAGGATGTGATGCATTGGTCTGAAACAACATGGATTCATGACAAGGAAAACTTGTTTGATCTATTGGCATTTGAGGTGGTTCCAGCAGAACTCCAAGTGCTCTGGTTTCTGTCCCACATCCAAAAGAGGTGTGTTTGTAGGTTAATTGGCCTCTAAATTCCCCCTAGTGTGTAGGGAGTGGATGTGAAAATGGGATAACAGAACGAGTGATCGATGGTAAGCATGGACTCAGTGGACCAAAGATCCTATTTTCATGCTGGTATCTCTAAACAATCCAGAGGACATTTAGCCAATGGGGTGTATGGTACATTCCATAGGACCCACTCAAGACAATAGTGGACAAAGCTGGAGTAGTTGCAGTTGGAGGTTGCACTAGTTTGTGTGGACCTATTTGTGCACAAAACCAACAGTAGGAGTAAATAGGTGCTACTTTGCTTGCTGGTCTATGACTGGGCTTTGCACCCACCCCTATCTACAACCATATTTTGGCTGAGGGGACAATGTATCTTTAGTTTCGTGTCATCAGAAGCAAAAGTGGGAATGCAAATGAGAATACAACAAGGCTTCCAAAGGACTGAACTAGCCGAGAGAGTGGACAACAATGACATGTGGAAAAATGCAACACTAACCATCTTGGCAGGGAATACGGCCCGAAACGTTGCCCATTTCCTACGCTCAATAGATGCTGCCGCATCCCCCCCGAGTCTCTCCAGCCCTTTTGTCTACCTTTGGCAGGAAATAAACAAATATAGACAACTGGGTGAGAGAGAGATTGGTTCATTTTGATATTCAATGGGATGACATCTTTCTGCATGTAATTGGAAGCCAACAGGCAGGTAAAAGATAAATGGAAGACAAATAGAAGAGTACTGCATAGTTCAAGTTCACATTCACATTTGTCACACGCACCAATTGGTACAGTGAAATTTGGGTTACCATACAGCCATACGAATAAAAAAACAAACAACACATAATAGAATTTAACATAGACATCCCCACACAGCAGAATCAGCGTTTTCCGCTGTGAGGGAAGGTAATAAAGTTCAGTCATCTTCCTCTTTGTTCACCCATGGTCGGGGCATCCCGAGCCCCCCCGCAGTCGCCGCTACCAGCGGAATGTAAGAACATTCTCAGTGGCTTGGAGTTCCGAATCGGCCGCTTCTTACCAGAGACCGCGGCTCTCGAAGTCCACAGGCCGAGCTGGGCGGATATTTCAACACTGGCGGCCGTCGGCAAAGGGATCACCAGGACTCCGCAATGTTGAAGTCAGAGCCGCCCACGGCTGGAAGCACCGCAACCACAGCTCCATGGTGTTAAACAGCAGTCCCAATACTCCGGAGCTTCAACAAGCGATGCCCCGGTAAGGCATCGCCCGCTCCGCGATGGTAAATCAGTGTTGCGCCGCTGCTGAAGCTCAGGTCTGTCTCCGGCAGCAAAGGCTAGGCCGCGAGGGGGGGGCGAAGATGCGACTCGGAGAATAGTCGAATCCTCGCCAGGAAGGGACTGAGACAAGGTTTTCCCCTTACCCTCCCCACATATAAAGACTAAGAAACCTGCAACATACTTTTTAAACAGACTAAAAATAGCAAAAAGATGAAAAAACAGACAGACTGTAAGCAGAGGCTGCCATCAAACGGCACCTTTAGTAGGAACACTTTAGTAACGAGTATAGACACAATAAGCTGAAGTAACTTAGCGGGTCAGACAGCATCTATGGTGAAAAGGAACAGGTAACATTTCAGGTCGCTTTCTTTAGCAACAAATGATACATTAGCAAAATTTTCAATTAGACACCAATGGCGTAATGATGAATTGAATTTTATTAAAGCCCAAATACAAAACTGAATTGCACAAAAGTCCAGTTGTTTCATATTACAAAGTTCACCTTCCTGGCAACACAATCACTTCTCAGCTTCTGCAAAACAAAAAAAGAATTTACCAGTGACAGAATATTTTCCAAGGCGACAGGCTAGAACCATGACAAAATAGTACATTAAATACAAAATAACATCGGATCCAAGTTCATTGGTAGAAAATGGGAAACTGTTAATCGCTGGAGAAACCAGTTTCTGGTTCTCCACACCCCAAGTCTCTCTTCATTACGGTAGAAATTTAAAACACATCCACTAATAACCAAGAGGTCTAGAAAGTGCCTAGTCCTGTCAAAAATTGTGCTGTAAACAACCGCACTTGACCTTCCTGGTAAAGGGATAAAATGGGCAAGGCAGACAATGGGTTAAAATGGAGAGTGGGCCAAGACCAATCAGCCCAAGATACAAGATGATCCTCAACCCTGGGTCAGGGGCCTCACTGAAACCCAAATGGAAAATGGATTCCACCAGTCAGTGACCGGTTGCAAATGAAGTGAGTCCATGTCTACTTGCTGCATAGCAACCAGTCCACTTACTCCATGGGAAGGTAAATGTAGAGAGAGCAGTTCAAAAAGGCATCAAAGGTTACAGGGAGAAGGCAGGAGAATGGGGATGAGAGAGAGAAAAATATATCAGCCATGATAGAATGGTAGAGCAGACTCAATGGGCTGAATGGAGTAATTGTGCTCATCTGTCTTATGGTCTAAACGCATGTGCACAGCAACAGTGTCTTCAAAAACAAGGTAGAACAAACATTCATTAATTGGTTAATGAGATCATGCAGAATTGCAGTTTATCACAGCAGTTGTCAATGAGAATATACAATTAGAGTGTTAAAAAAATGGATAAAGCAGAAGAGATGTAAACAAAATTAAATGTTAGATCTGACAAATGAAGTCAAGCAGCCTCCGATTTAACAAGGACAAGATGCTGGAATCTGGAACAAAAGGTGCTGGATGAACTCAGCAGGTCAGACGGCATCCATGGAGGAAATAGACAGATGATGTTTTGCGTCGGGACTCTTTAGATAATTTGAAGGGTGTGGAGGATTGAAGGATTAATGTGTAGAAGGATAGCAAATGCATTGATGTCAATTTTTAAATCTTACCTTCTGAACTGAGTCGGGTCTCGGCATCAGGGGAGGTTGCAACTTCTGCATTCTCCTATACAAAGGAAATATTGATTGTTGAGCTCAAGATGTGCAACTTAACCTTGCACCTGAGGGAAAAGGGAGCCTTCCCCAAAGAACCCAGTCTGCAAAAGTGCAATGCAGCCAGATTAGTGGGACAATGTCACCCCTTCTTTCTGCCAACTACAATTTCTCAATTCATAAATATGCAAAAAAATGCTCATGATTTGCAGCCCTGACAAATGGAGTGTCAGTACAAAGTCAGAGTGCAAAACAAAGTCTTTGGATTCCATAAACTTGGGTAAAGCAAGAAGTTTATTTTCAGTAGAGCATTTGTTAAAGCTAAATAGTGTTGGAATTTGATTCTTTTGAGACAAATCTGCATAAATGAAGCATGTCATTTTTTAAATTGCATTTTGCATTGATTTGAATGGATCAATACCAAGTCACCAAAGGAATATTATAGTTAATCTTGCGGGTCATGCAGCATCTCTGGAGAAAAATAATATTCCTTTTCTTTAGAGATGCTGCCCGACCCGCTGAGTTACTCCAGCTTTTAGTGTCTATCTTTGATTTAAACACAGCATCTGCTGTTCCTTGTCACACATGATAATTAATATTCCAGGTCTGTCTTGAGGGCTGCTAAGGAAGCAGGGGAGAAAAGAACAAAATTCAAGGACTGGTCCTACTAAATTTTTATAGGCAATCTACAAAGCCTCAGATGTTGCAAGTTCTCCAGGTGTGTGATAGGGAGCATAGCAACTAGCTGCATCTCAGCCTGGTTCAGTAACTGTCCATTACAGGTATGGACCTCCCCACCATTGAAGAGATCTACAGGAAGCACTGTCTCAAAGTAGCTACTATGATCACCCTGATCATCTCACAAGAGCCCGAGAACTGCAACGACCAAATTGAAGAACAGCTATTCCCTAGCAACCATCAGGTTCTTGATCGACCGTGTACCAAAGTAAGAGCAACCCCACCTCAGCAATGATCAACTATGGATGGTGTACATGTTTCACAACATCCTTTGGTTTGGACTATTATGGTGTGGTCACATACTATTACTGATAATTTATTGTATTACTCAATTAATAGCTTTATTATCGATTGTATATAGGTTGTGTTGGTGTCTGTAAAGCTGCAACTAGTAAGAATTTCATTGTTCCGTTTGCAATGCATATGGAATTAAACTCTCGATTCTTAAACATTGACAGTCACAATAGTGGCTAACATATCAAAATTACGAGTAGCAGAAACTAATATGAAAAGGCAAACACTATCAACCTATAATGAAAATGACATCATATGCTGGGTTAACTCAGCGCGTCAGGCAGTAAATTGTTACGCCAAGTTACTCCAACATTGTCTTTCTTTGGGATAAATCAGCATCTGCAGTTCCTTCCTATAAAAGATACCAACGTTTAAATGTATGTGTTTAATGCATGACCCTTGAGTTTTATTCAAAGCAGATTTAGCACATAGCTCTGATCAATGAAACACTTGCACTGAAGCAGCAGCTCTACCCGTTGTGCCACTGTGCCACCCTGTGATGCAAAGTCTCGACCAGATGCTTCAGAACTTGCAGTCTCTGTAGAGAAGATAAATTCCTCACGGGAGAACCTTCCCAAGCGTCACCTGTGCCCTCCTTGTACTAACAAGTAGTTCTTACCTGCTGGTGAGGTGCTTCCTTCAGCATCACTAAGGGAGACTCCTCTAAGTGTTCCACCTCCAGATCTGTATCGTTATTCTCCCTGTGTTCCTCACTGAAGTCAGATTCTGTGTAGTATTTGCTTGGCTAAACAATTGGCAACACAAATCAGATTGAAATGGATTAGATCCCAATTTCAATTGAGCACTAAAAAAAAAGCAGAATTTTTCCATTTCTGCTTCCACCCATATCCCTGCCTCTCTGGCTTCACATTTCATACCATTTACTACATAAATCTTCTCATCTTACACATTGTCATCTCTGCTCTTTGTCCACCTACCTGCCAATCAAATCAATCTCTGCTTTAATGAAGATTAATGAATTATGACAGTATTGGTGTTTAAGTTCAGGTATCTACAGTTTGGTTTTTCCTTTTGCATTATAGCCAGAGACAAGTGGAGCTATCCCTCACTCAACAAAAAAAAGCTTGCCCGCAAAGTCTTCTAAATCAAAACAGCACCCTCTGAAGAAATTGTTTGATGACAATTGTATTTATCTCAATTTACACATTTTAAAACGGTCTTTAGAGCACAACAGTGCATGATCCATACCTCGTAATTAGGATCAGACACCAAATCATCATCATCTGAGAGGTCACCAGACAAAGTTTCAATCCAGCACAGATCTTCCTCAGCCAGGTCATCTTGTTTCCTTTTGCTTCCTTTGCCACATGGTTTATTTGGCGAATTTCTGAGCTCTGAAATGAATTATGAAGTTAGAAATATTTGCATCAGTACAGCTTGCAATTACTGCACAACATTGGCACCTCAACCATTGTACCTGGCAGACAGCATTTCTTGCTTCAGAGTACTGTGAGAAATCTGCTCCTATGACATTGCTGACCTCTTTCCCCCCCCCCCCCTCAAGTAAAAGTACTCAAATGTCAGCTATGGAAAACCTTTTTCAATTTCATCTGGATACTAAAATATGTGCACAAATAACCATTGCTTTCAAACGCTTGGGGTTCCAGGAACAAGCACATGTTGCAGTAAAGCACATGGAGCAGTAAAGTGCAAACTATAGGGGATGATATGGGAAGAGAAGCAAGTGTCCACTGAAGTATTTAGTAATCGCCACACCTAGAAAGAATACCACAGTTAGTGAATTTATATCTGTAACCTCGCATTCAATCCAAGGCTTTCAACTAATTTCAACTAATTTCAAACGCTAAAGTTTCATGTACCTAATTGTTCCTTCCATGCATCCCAGAGGAAAGGAGAAATCACGAGGATTGCTGCTTTTCCTGCTAAATATTAAATACCATTTTCAGAAATATTAATGCTGCTCTAAACAATTCACTCACTAAATATCGACATCAAGGACTTGAACAGACAAGTACCAAAACTTAAATATAATAAAAATGCTGATTTATACCATAGATAGACCAAAGATAGATACCTGCAGCATGTTATGGAATGGTACCTAACCAAGTCACTTCAAGCTCAGAATTGTAAAAGTTATTCATGACCATTATATTATCGAATTGAGGAGAGGTTAAACATGTTCTCCATTTCAAGTCGTTAAGAGTGTTCACCTGACAATAAACCTAAGTGCTGAAGTACATCAGCGGGCCAAGCAGCATCAATGGAGAACATGGACAGATGTTGTTTCTGGCTGAGACCCTTCTTCAGACTGAAGTCATGTTCAGTCAGGGATGCCACCTGACCCACTGAGTTACTCCAGCACTTTGTAACCAGTATCTGCTTCCACCTTTTTGTCAAATGCGCAGGTATAGTGAGATACTGGTACAATTAAAATCTTGCTTGCAGCAGCAGCATCACAGGCAGTGATTTCTCTCAGGCAAACATTAATGTACAGGCCACAACAGCCAAACCGCAGATTCATGTTAGATTAGACCAATTTTTAGAACATGTCCTGGTCAAAGTTGAGAAAGAAATACTTACCATCGGAAATTTCACCTTGGCCCAAACTGCTGGCCGCCGGAAGGCCAAGCCTGCCCTGAATCCTGCAGGGAACCACTGTCAGCATAAATCTAGCCAGAACACTCAGACGTTTCTTCACCGAGACCCAGCGTCTTCCTGGGAACGGACTGGTGCCAGCAGCTCTCACTTCTTCCACTTGTCCAGAGGTGGGCCAGGTCAACAGCCTCCGAATCACCCCAAACTAGGAAACATTATTATTTTATTTTTAAATATAAAAACACACAAGCAGGAATTGGAGAAGGCATTCAAACGTACAAAGATCAAGCCACTAACAGGCTGTGAACATTCCCAAGGAAACATTTAAAAAGCACAGAAGAACATAGCTTGGAGCGCAGGTGGATGATGGGTGATCAAGATCACGAAGGGAATAAATAGAGTGAATGCACAAAGAATTTTACCCAGAGAAGGGGAATCAACAATCAGAGGACATTAGTTTAAAGTGAGAGGGGACAGATTTAACAGGAATGTGATGGGCACCTTTTTCCACAGAGGGTGGCGGGTATATGGAACGAGCTGCCGGAGGAGGTAGTCGAGGCAGAAACTATAACATTTAAAAGAAACTTCAACAGGTACATGGAGAGGAAAAGTTTAAAGGGATATGGGCCAAATACAGGCAGGAGGGACAATTGTAGATGGAGCACCTTGCTCAGCACAAGGAAGTTGGGCCGAAGGGCCTGTTAGTGCTGCATGACTACGACTCGAAGTATTTCGCAAATACAAATTAATTATAGGCCATTAACATGTCCATGCTTGCTCGGAATGCGGTCTGACCTACTGGGCTACACCAGAAATTTGTGTCCCTTTAATATAACCGTGTATCTGCGGTTTCTACAGGCAAGAACCTGCTGCTCAGCCCCCTTGCAACTCTATTAATATGGTGCGGGAACATCACGTCTACTCCTGGAGTGAGGGACTTAGCAGTAGCAGAGTTCAGAACACTTTCCACCAGCGAATAACTCCTCGCAATTTCCCACCCATCGACAAATAAATAACCACAACTAAAGAAATTGCATTGAGCTATAGGGCAGATGTTGGGCAGGCTAGGACTTCATTCCATAAAGCGTAAAAGGATGAGGGTGGTCTTAGAAGTGTATAAAATAATGAGGGATAGGGTCTTTTGCCCAGAGCAAGCGAATCAAGAACCAGAGAACATTGGTTTGTGAGAATGCAAAGATTTAATAGGAACCTGTGGGGCAGATTTTTCACACAGAAGGGGTGGGTATATGGATAGTGCTGCCAGAGAAGGTAGTTGAGGCAGTTACTCTAACCACAAGTTGACTCTGCAAGTCAAATTGGTAGTAGAGAAAGCAAACTCAATGCTGGCATTTATTTAAAGAGGGCTTGTATACAAAAACAGGATGTAATGCTGAGGCTCGATAAGGTGCTGGTAAGGTCGCACTTGGAATATTGTGAGCAATTCTGGACACCACATCTGATGAAGGATGTGCTGGCTCTGGAGGGTCCAGAGGTTTACAAAAATTATCCCAGGAATGAGTCAGCTAACCTATGATGAGCATTTGTTGGCACTGGGCCTGTACTCGTTGGAATTTAGAAGAATGAGGGGGGACCTCATTGAAACATACAGAATAGTGAAAGGCTTGGATAGAGTGGGTGTGGAGAGTCTAGGACTGGAGGTCATTGCCTCAGAATTAAAGGACATTAGTTTAGGAAGAAGAGGAGAAATTTCTGTGGTCAGAAGGTGGTGAATCTGTGGAACTGTTTGCCACAGAAGGTTGTAGAGGCCAAGTCAGTGGATATTTTTAAGGCATAGATAGATAGATTTTTGATTAGTACAGGTGTCAGAGGTTATGGGGAGAAGGCAGACTTTCATTTGGGTATAGGAGTTTGATGTGTTCTAAACCCATCACTGATCCTCAAATCACTTATATCACTACACCGCCCCAAGCAAGATAGATCAATAAAAGTTTGCGCAACCTTTGAAGAAAGCAAATGACAAAGAATGGTTTTAAAATGTGTCCCTTTTTTTTCAGGAAAAGTTAACAAAGATTATTGAATAATTTGAAAAGGCCAAGGGATTTGAATTTGTTTTATGCCGTTGATGAGGCCATAGCCTTGTCAAACACTATACATCAAAACCAGTTATCAAGCAGCTTGCGGCACTTCCCATTTGAGAAATTCTAGTTTTTGCCCTCACTTCCATCGTGCATCCATTTAATATTTCTACTATCAGTTTCCATTTATTCTTTCTATGCCGGTAAAGAAAATTACCTCAGGCATTGTCTGCCAGTTCCGAGCAATCGTGCGCCACCACCTGCCTATAACCCATTCTCTTCCTCATGGTTATTAAGACACACCTACACCCCAGGCAGTTTACACTGAACACCTTACAGGTGAAGCAGTCATAAGGTCAAAAATAGAGCCAGGATTTTGCCATAAATGCCTTTTCATGCCTTTTTTGATGATTTCACCAAAATAATGCCTTTTTCACGATCGAGTTCCTAAATCAGCCTTTATTCTAAAAGGTCGTGCTATTTTCTCTAGTTATATCGTGATCACAATGACGTTTTCTATGTTAACTCATTAATATTAATGTTATTATTAACGTGTTAACATAGTATAACTTACAAGAAAACGTGCAACAAAACTGGGGCGCGCCACCGTCGGTCATTAATTCGTTCGTGCCGCTGCCCACTGGTTCAGCCTTCTCCAAGATCTATTTAAGAAAGACCTGCAGATGCTGGAAAAGTCGAACGTAGACAAAAAAATGCTGGAGAAACTCAGCGGATGAGGCAGCATCTATGGATAGAAGGAGTAGGCGACGTTTCGGGTCGAGGCCCTTCTTCAGACTGATGGGGGGGGGGGGCGGGAAAATAAAGGAAGAGGCGGAGACAGTAGGACTAGAGAAGAGCTGGGAAGGGGGAGGAGGGGGAAGACAAGGGCTATCTAAAATTAGAGGTCAATGTTGATACCGCTGGGGTGTAGACTACCCAAGCGAAATACCGAAGCTCGTCTCCTCACTACATTTACTGCTGGCTCCAGTCGCAAATCTGAGTTTGAGTGATCTGTGCAAGGCATTCAATGATGCTGGAATTCCACTGTGGAAATTGGAAAACTAATCTCTCAGAGTTTTTTTTAGAGAAATACACAGAGGAACATATACCAAGCGATTCATCATTACTGAAAAATTATGTTAACAGCAACTTCAACATTGTTGTGCAGAAAATTAGAGATGAAGTGGCATGCAACAAAATATGGATCTCAATAGACGAGACAACCGATGCTGTGGGGAGATATGTTGCCAATGTGGTCATCGGTACACTGGAGGCAAATCAACCATCAAAGGAGTATTTGTTGACATTGGAAGTATTGGAGAAGTCAAACAGCTCAACTATTGCCCAGTTGTTTATATCTTCACTTGCTGTACTTTGGCCAGAAGGTATAAAACACAAGAATGTTCTTCTGTTTGTGACTAAGTTTTATTCCCCAAAATGTTGCATTTGACATACTTAGCTTAAGGATTTCATAGAATTGCCAAGCACATATGTAGCTTGTTTCCAAATGTTTATCGCCTAGTTTCCAATGTCAAGAAAATCTTCCTCAAAGCACCGTCACGTGTGCAGTTCAAGGAAATGGCACCCGAGATTCCGCTACCTCCTCAGCCCGTTTTGACTAGGTAGAGTACACGGCTCTCTGCTGTACTCTACTATGCTGCAAATTTTGAAAAGATAAAAGAAATAGTCAACAGTTTTGAAGAAGACAAATCTGCTGCAGTCAGGATCGTCAGTGAAATCATGCGGACAAAGTCCCCACAAAATCTTGTGTTTATTGCTTCCAATTTTGCAAACTTCCCACAAGCTATCACTTCCCTTGAGAAACGTGGCAAAACATTAGTGAATAACTTGCAGGTTTTCAACAAAGTAACTGACGATATTCGTAAAGTTCCTGGCAATGTAGGTAAAGACATACAAGGAAAATGTGAGAGAGTGATTTTAGCTAACAAAGATCTTGAAGAAATAGAAAACATAGCTAAAGTCCTCAAAGGTACTTGTAATGCACAAGATAGCGACATGAATATAGAGTCTGTAGCTTGTTTCAGGTATGCACCAGTGACCTCAGCTGAGGTAGAAAGAAGTTTTTCACAACTGAAGCATATTCTGTCCGACAGACAGCATAGTTTAACACCAGATAATTTGAAAAAAATGCTAGTAATTATGTGCAACCAGGCAACTTTGGTCATTTAATGTAGTATACCTTTATATTATCATTTTAAACCATATTTTGGTGGTGGAAATAAATGCCTTTTTGGTCAATAAATGCCTATTCCGTCTTTTTTTGTAATTTTATTATGCCTTTTTGCCTGCCTATTTCAGAGTTTTTTAACGCCTAAACATCCTGGCTCTATTCATAAAGAAAATGAGTAGAATTAGGCCATTCGGCCCATCAAGTCTACTCCGCCATTCAATCATGGCTGATCTATCTCTCCTTCCTAACCTCATTCTCCTGCCTTCTCTTCATAACCCCTGATACCTGTACTAACCAAGTCTCTGTGAAAAGTGCAAACATCAAAGATAATGGGCAGCACAGTGGCGTTCCTGGTAGTGCTGCTACCCAAGCAAAATGAAGTACAATATTTTGTTGAGGAAAATTAGTTCTAGGTAGTTGACTATTAAACATTTAAGGTATGGGTCTGAATTGAGACCAGAGTTGGCAGTAGAAATGGAGACTACACACCAGACCAAGGCAAGACACGGTCACTCTACACCCCAACCGGCTGACGTACCAGGTACTTCAGCGGCCTGAATAATCCGGACAACCAGCTCACGGAGGCGAGCGAAGGGACGTCCCCGGCGGCTGAACTTTTCACCTAAACACAAAAGCAGAAGTGAGCGGGGAAGGAGACGACTTTGTCGGCGCAAATGTTGGTCAAACCTGCCTGGAAGCCGCGACGTACCTCGCCCTGCCCGGCACCGACATCCTCTTGCAGAGACATTGTAACACAGCGAAGCTTCCCCTGGACCCCAGTGTTATCACCAGAGGTCCAGCAGCAGCAGCCAGTTAAACACAGCGGGCCACACGTGCGCCCAGCACTGCCCGACCAGGCTTAAAGGCGCAGCAACCCCCCAGCTCAAGAGGAGATCCCCGCACTGTC
This sequence comes from Malacoraja senta, assembly GCA_038087875.1. Classification (NCBI taxonomy): domain Eukaryota; kingdom Metazoa; phylum Chordata; class Chondrichthyes; order Rajiformes; family Rajidae; genus Malacoraja; species Malacoraja senta. The sequence goes on from CM075999.1 coordinate 295,546, forward strand.
CACCTCTGACGGGTACAACGTAGTTCAAGCGGAAAAACTCCTGTGGATCTTATTAAACACTCTTTATTGACTCTATTTCCTTTTAGCACCATGATGACTATCAGTTAAAGGTGTCTCCATTAGGAGAAACTCCTCTAGGCGCCCAGGTCAAGCTGGAACAAGCTACCAGAGGAGGTAGTTGAGACTGGGATTATCCTAACGTCTAAGAAGCAGTACATGGAGACGACAGGTTTGGAGGGCTTTGGACCAAACGCAGGCAAGTGGGACTAGTGTAGCTGGGACATGTTGTCCGGTGTGGACAAGTTGGGCCAAAAGGCCTGTTTCCACACTGTATCACTCTCTATGGTCGAGAAGAACTAATGTTCGTCTGTGTGTGAAATGGTGATCTTTGCACAAGAGTCAGTGGACTTGGGAAACTGCTGCTCAATTGGAAGACCATAGAAGGAGGAGTTTGGACCCCAAAGTCCATCGGCACTAATCCCCTGTGCCTGCATTAGGATTGTCTAGTTTAGAGAGATACAGAATGGAAGCAGGCCCTTCGGGCAACCAAGTCAACACTGACCATTGATCACCCACTTTCCCATCCACTCCCTAAACACTAGGCTTTTATACAGAGGCCAATTAACTGACAAACTTGCACGTCTTTGGGATGTGGGGGGAGCCGGAGAGGAAACCCACGTGGTCACAGGTAGAACGTGTAAACTCCACACAGACATCACCCGAGGATCGAACCCGTGTCTCTGGCGCTGTGATGCAGCAACTCCACCAAAGATAGGCGATGATTTGGGTCAGGAACCTTCTTCAGGCTGATTGTAGTAGGAAGGAGAAAGCTGGAAAAACATGGGGGCAGGACAAAGTTTGACAAGGAATAGGTGGTTACAGCTGAGGGGTTGATGGGCAGAAAAATGCTAGAGATGCAGGGGAGAAAAAAGGTGAATGAAAGGGAACTAAAGGAGGCAAAAAAGAAACAGAGAAGAACGCTGATAAAGAAAGAAGGGATTTGAGCAGTGTAATGTAAAACTAGAGGGAGGGACGTAAGTAGAAGGGGATGGGAGTGGCAGTGGAATTCAATGAAGAATTCATTCATAACTTTCTTATTCTGCAATCCCTTCCTCTAATACTAATTTATTTTAATTCTTGTTAGAAGGAGAAATCAAATAGGTAAACGCAAGGATTTGCCGTTGCTGAGAACCTGTTGAGTGACCCGCTGAGCTACTCCAGCACCTAGTGATTTGTTAAACTAAAGGAAACATCTCAGTCAAAGAAATCTGTCTGCATTCATGTTAATTGACAGCATGTTCCTGTTAGGGTGGAGGGCAAGGCTGGCAGGTCTTCAGACCTTGTGGGAATCTAGGGAAGAAATTCCTAAGGCCCTGGCAGAGATATTTATATCATCTTTCGCCACAAGTGAGATCCCAGAAGTCTGAAGAGTCTTCTTCTTCTTGCGTATGGCGTGCACAGCCCAAAGTTGTAGGTCAAGGGTAGGCATCCAGGCCAGGGCAGCATCAGTTGCTGGGTGGATGGCTTTGATGCCACCAGGGAAAAGCCTCAGTGAGCAGTCATTCAAGCTGTGTGGGACGGTCTGGTCAGGATGTCCGCAGTCGCAAGCAGGGCTGTCTGTCATCCCCCAATTATGCAGGTGATGGGCTGTTCTTCCACGTGAAGATTGCAACCTTCACGTGGTCCACCCTGTTCCGACTAATGCAATCAACCCGACGTAAGTCTGAAGAGTGTCTAATGTTGTACCGTTATTTTGGAAGGGCAGCCAGCAAAAGACATCGTTGTTGCGTCAGTTGCAGGAGGGAATTCTGAGGAAGATGATCTATCAGCATTTGGATAGACATGTGCTGACGAGGGTCAGTCAGCATGGCTTTGTGTGTGGGAAACTGTGCCTCACAAATCTGTTAAGAGTTTTTTGGAGAGGTAACCAAGAGGATTGATAAAGGCAGGGTGGTGGATGTTGTTTACATGGATTTTAGCAAGGCCTGTCACAAGGTCCCACATGGTAGCTAGTTTGGATGGTTAGATTGCATGAAGCCTAGGGAGACTGCTAGATAATTGGACATAATTGGTTGGACAGTAAGAAGCAGATGGTGCAAGGCAGCTTTTCGGACCGGAGGCCCGTGACTAGTGTCATGCAACAGGTTACGAAGTTTGCCAAAATAAGTGGTATCATAGACAATTAAGAAGGTTATCAACAATTATAGCGGGATCTTAATCAACTAGGTAAGTAGGCTAAGGGATAACAAATAGAGTTTACTTCTGATAAGTGTGAGGCATTGTATTTTAGGAAGTAAAACTAGGGTAAGACATTCACAGTGAACGGTAGGGCCTTGGTGAGTGCTGCAGAGCAGAAGGATCTCAGAGATATATAGTTCCTCAAAAGTTGCATTGCAAGTAGTCAGGACAGTGGAAAAAACTGTGGCACACTGGCCTACGTCAGTATGGGCATTTTGTGCGAGAGTTGGGACATTATGTTGTAATTGAACAAAATGTTGATGAGGCCGCACTTAAAAAAAAGTTAAAGCCCTGTCCCACTGTACGAGTTCATTCCAAGAGTTCTCCCGAGTTTGCCCTGATTCGAACTTGGAGATTTACGGTAATGGCCACTCGTCGGTACCCGGGGCTCTCGTGGACATTTTTCATCATGTTGAAAAATCGTCACGAGTCTTCCCATGCTTATCTGCCATTAGCGAGTCTTCCCGAGTACCTGCCGTTAGCGCTAAGAGACGTCCCCGAGCTCCGACGTACTCACTACGTTCATTCTCCGTGCTTACCACGAGTTTGATTTTTTTTTTAACTCGGGAGAGCTCTTGGAATGAACTCGTACCGTGGGACAGGGCTTTTATTGATTTGAAGAAGGGATCTTGTGTAATAAGTGTATTGATGGTACAAAGCTAGGTGGCAGTGTTCACTGAGAAGAGGATGTGGAGACTGGAACAGGAACAACATTTATAGAACCATTGTTTCACAGAGTTATGTAGCACAGAAATAAGCAGAGGAATGTAGACACAAGGAACTGCGGATGCTGGTTTTCAAAAAAAGACACAAAGTAAGATGGGTTGGTGAGTAGGTTTGCTGAGAACACCGAAACTGGAGGAGTTGCAGACATTGATGAATGTTGTCAGATACAGCGGGATATAGACCAGCTAGAGAAATGCGTGGAGAAATGATAGATTGCTCTTTTACTGAGTTTAAACTGAGCAAGTGTGAGGTGGTTGAATGTAAGGAGAGAATTTAGAGTTAAGGCAAGACCCTTAACAGCATCGACGTGCGGAGGGATCTTGCTGTCCAAGTTCATAGTTCACTGAAGGTGGCAGCACAAGTAGATAGGGTGGTAAGAAGGAGTATGGTATGCTTGCCTTCATTGCAAGGGGCATTGAATATAAGAGTCAGGAAGTCATGGTGCAACTCTTTAGGACTTTGGTTAGGGTGCATTTGGGGTATTGCACGCAGTTGTGGTCGCCCCAGAGGAAAGATGTGACAGCTTTGGAGAGGGTGCTGAGGAGATTTACAAGAATGCAGCCTGGATTGAAGTGCAGGGAATAGAGGGATATGGATCATGTACAGGCAGATGAGATCAAGGTAACTTGGCATCTTGTTCAGCACAAATATAGTGGGCTGAAGGACCCGCTCCTGTGCTGTACTGTTCTATGTTCTAGGTTCCTACCTTAGAGTTAAAATTCACGGTGTGCTCAGAATAGATTAAAGTGCAGCCATCTAGTGGACTGAAATTACAATGGGTGTATAAAATCATGAGGGGAATAGATAGGATGTATACACAGAGCCTTTTACCCAGAGTATGGGAATCCAGAACCAGAGGACATAGCTTTAAGGTGAGAGGAAAAAGATTTAATACGAATCTGAAGGGAAAATTGTTCGCACTGACGGTGGTAGGTATATGGGGTGAGCTGCGAAAAGATGTAGCAGGTACAATAATAACTTTTAAAAGATATTTAGACGTACATGTATAGGAAAGGTTTACAGGGACATGGGTCAAACGTGGTTAAATGGGACCAGCTTAGATCGGGCATATTGGTTGACATGGGTGAGTAGGGTTGAAGGGCCTCTTTCCTTGCCGTATGCCTCATGGCAAGGTCGGGAATTGGAGAGTTGTTGAGTCGTGATGTAGATCGGCCATGATCACATTGAATGGGCTAGCAGACAAGGGGCCGAGTGGCCTATCCCAGCTCTTTTTTCTTTGTGCTATTGCACACATTCACCTTGAATGGCTGTTGGCTAGAGTCCCCAGGAATCCGTGGAGATGCTGCATTCCTTCAGAGGCTTTGAAATTTCTTGAATGTTTCTCTCTGTCAGAGGAAATAGTTGAGGCAGGTCATAACAACACGTTAAAAACAGACAGAAAGTGCTCGAAAGAAACTCGGCATGACAGGCAGTACAGTGCCCTTCATAATGTTTGGGACAAAGACCCATCATATATTTATTTGCTTCTGTACTCCACAATTTGAAATTTGTAATAGAAAAAAATCACATGTGGTTAAATTGCACATTGTCTGATTTTATTAAAGGGTATTTTTATACATTTTGGTTTCACCATGTAGAAATTACAGCTGTGTTTATACATTTCCTGCAGTTGCAAGGGAAAGTACCAGGGGAGGGGGTGGGAAGGGTGGGAAGGGACGAATTGACCAGGGAGTTACGGAGGGAACGATCTCTGCAGAAAACAGAAAGGGGAGGAGATGGGAAGATGTGGCCAGTGGTGGGTTCCCGTTGGAGGTGACGAAAATGTTATATGTTGTATTCGACGGCTGGTAGGGTGGAAGGTGAGGAGAAGGGGGGCTCTGTCTTTGTTACGATTAGGGGGATGGGTACTCATCTATAGAGCCTCATCTATAGTAGAAGAGGGGGCCCCCCATTCCCTTACGAATGAGGAAATCTCCGATGCCCTGGTTTGGAACACCTCATCCTGGGTGCAGATGCGGCATTGACAGAGGAATTGGGAGTAGGGGATAGAGTCCTTACAGGAAGCAGGGTGGGAAGAAGTGTAGTCCAGATAGCCATAGTGTCAGTGGATTTGTAGTAGATGTCGGTCCCTTGCAACCGCAGGAAATGCTACACTTGGCGCTTGACCTCCCCCCTCGACTCCATCCAAGGACCCAAGCAGTCTTTCCAGGTGAGGCAGAGGTTCACCTGCACTTCCTCCAACCTCATCTACTGCATCCGCTGTTCAAGGTTTCAACTGCTCTACATCAGTGAGACCAAGTGTAGGCTTGGCAATCGCTTCGCCCAACACCTCCACAGTTCGCAATAACCAGCCTGATCTACCGGTGGCTCAGCACTTCAACTCCCCCTCCCATTCCAAATTCGACCTTTCTGTCCTGGGCCTCCTCCATGACCAGAGTGAGGCCCACCGCAAATTGGAGGAACAGCACCTCATATTTCGCTTGGGTAGTTTACACCCCAGTGGTATGAACATTGACCCCCAATTTCAGGCAGTCCTTGCTTTCTCCCTTCTTCCCCTCCCCTTCCCAGATCTCCCACAGCCTGCTGTCTCCGCCTCTTCCTTTCTTTTTCCCGCCCCCCCCCCCCGACATCAGTCTGAAGAAGGGTCTCGACACGAAACGTCGCATATTCCTTCGTTCCATAGATGTTGCCTCACATGCTGAGTTTCTCCAGCTTTTTTGTCTACCTTCGATTTTTCCAGCATCTGCAGTTCTTTCTTAAAGTAAACTACAGTCAGCTACGCATGTTCATTTTCAACCTTCTTTAAAGCACAGAGTTATTATAATGCATGAAGAGGACTTTAAATATTTTAAGCACTCTACCTATCCCTATCCCATTCTGTCTTCTTCAAGCTTTGCAATTTATCTTTGTCACCTGCTGCCGATTTATGGGTAGATGTTGACATTTCCCTGTTCAATCTTGCTGCTGACCTGTTCTTTCGTGAGGAAATCGAGCGCTCTGCGAATTTTACGTCTAAGCAAATGACTATTAAAATCAAAAATGAGTTGCAATAAAATGTAGTCCAGTAATAAAAACAGGGGAAATCTAAATATGTATTTCCTGTTGTTGCTTCTCGACATGTTATCGAATAAAGTTACACCCGGACAGTTGACATTTTATGAAAAGTGGCTGCTAATATATAATTTAAAATCATTGAATAGTTCAAAACATTCATTTGGTGCCTTACCTGGAGGTAGTGATTAAATAATGACGAGGGTTTGGGTGCGGGATAAAGCTGAAGCAAGAAAGGGAGTGTTACTTTGTCATCAACTCTGGTTCAACCCTGAATCAAGATCTAAAAAACACTGATTCTTCTGTTACCATAAGGCAACACTATGGCACAGCAGTTAGAGCTGCTGCCTCACAGCGTCAGAGACCAGGGTTCCGTCCTCACGTCAGGGCGTGTATATGTGAATTTTGCACATTCTGCCTGAGCACGTGGCTTCCCTCCAGGTGCTCCAATGCCCACTCACATCTTAAAGACATGTGCGTTTGTAGATTAATTGCCCTCTGTAAATTGCCCCTCATGTGTGGGTTTGTGTGAACAGTACATTGATGGTTGGTGTGGAGTTGGTGGGCCGAAAAGCCTGTTTCCATGCAGTACCTTTTAATTCAATCCAGTTCAATATGTCTAGTTTCAACTCCCACCATTGCACTCCCTAGACTTGTTGAAGAACTAAGAACTAAGGTGGGTTTAAACTAAATAGTATGGGGGGGGGGGGGGGGGAGATGACAAATTGGAAATACAAGGATGGAGTTAAAGGGAGAGTACAGGAAAAGTTAAGAAAGACACCAGAATTAATGGGGCAGAAAGCTCATGAAGGGATAGGAGAGTATGGCCAAGTGAAATAGGAATCGATGTGAAAGGTGAGGTGAGTAATGGATTAAAAGTATGATATAGGAATGCGCGAAGTATAAGAAGTAAAGTGGATGAGCTTGAGGCTCAGTTAGAGATTGGTAGATAAGACATTGTGGGGATTACAGAGACATGGCTGCAGGAGGATCGGGACTGGGAACTGAATATTCAGGGTTATACACCCTATAGAAAGGACCGGCAGGTGGGCAGAAAAGGTGGGGTAGCTCTGTTGGTGAGGGATGAAATTCAGTTCCTTGCGAGGGGTGACATAGGGACTGACGATGTAGAGTCGCTGTGGATAGAATTGAGGAATTGTAAAGGTAAGAAGACACTCATGGGAGTTATCTACAGGCCCCCAAACAGTAGCCTGGATATAGGGTGCAAGTTGCAGCAGAAGTTAAAATCGGCATGTAACAAAGGTAATGCCACTGTGGAGATTTCAATATGCAGGCAGACGGCGAAAATCAGTTTGGTTCTGGACCCCTTGAAAGGGGGTTTGTAGAGTTCCTCTGAGATAAATTCTGAGAGCAGCTTGTACTGGAGCTGACCAGAGAGAAGGCTATTCTGGATTTAATGTGATCTAATGAACCAGATTTAATAAGGGAACTCAAGGTAAAGAAACCGCTAGGAGGTAGTGACCATAATTGATAAGTTTTAATCTACAATTTGAGAGGGAGAAGGTTAAATCAGAAGTGTCAATGTTGCAGTTGAACAAAGGGGACTATGAACGCATGAGAGAGGAGCTAGCCAAGGTCGACTGGAAAAGGATCCTAGCAGGAATGACGGTGGAACAGTAATGGCAGGAGTTTTGGGGCATAATCCAGAAGATGCAGGATCATTTTATTCCAAACAGGAAGAAAGATTCTAAGGGGAGTAAGAGGCAACCATGGCTGTCAAGGGAAGTTAGGGATGGAATAAAACTAAAAGAAAAGGTGTATAACATAGCAAAGAGTAGCGGGAAGCCAGAGGATTCTTTCAAAGGACAACAGAAGGTAACAAAAAGGGCAATACAGGGTGAAAGGATGATGAGGGTAAGCTGCCCAAGAATATAAAGAAGGATAGTAAAAGCTTCTTTAGGTATGTTAAAAGAAAAAGATTAGTAAAGACAAATGTGAGTCCCTTGAAGGCAGAAACAGGTGAAATTATTATGGGGAACAAGGAAATGGCAGAAGAGTTGAACAAGTACTTTGGTTCTGTCTTCACGAAGGAAGACACAAACAATCTCCCAGATGTACTAGAGGACAGAGGATCTAGGGAGACAGAGGAACTGAAAGAAATTTGCATTAGGCGAAAAATAGTATTGGGTAGACTGATGGGACTAAAGGCTGATAAATCCCCTGGGCCTGATGGTCTGCATCCCAGGGTACTCAAGGAGGTGGCTCTTGAAATCGTGGACGCATTGGTGATTATTTTCCAATGTTCTATAGATTCAGGATCAGTTCCTGTGGATTGGAGGGTAGCTCTGTTATCCCATTTTTCAAGAAAGGAGCGAGAGAGAAAACGGGGAATTATAGACCTGACATCGGTGGGAAGGGATGAATAGTGGGAAGATGCTGGAGTCAATTATTAAAGAAGTAATAACGGCGCATTTGGATAGCAGTAAAAGGATTGGTCCAAGTCAGCATGGATTTATGAAGGGGAAATCCTGCTGGACTAATCTTCTGGAATTTTTTGAGTAAAATGGATGAAGGAGAGCCAGTGGATGTAGTGTATCTGGACTTTCAGAAAGTCTTTGATAAGGTCCCACACAGGAGATTAGTGGGCCAAATTAGAGCACTTGGTATTGGGGGTAGGGTATTGACATGGATAGAGAATTGGTTGGCAGACAGGAAAAAAAGAGGAGGAATAAACGGGTCCTTGTCAGAATGGCTTGGCAGTGGCGAGTGGAATGCCGCAAGGCTCGGTGCTGGTCCGCAACTGTTTACAATATATATTAATGATTTCGATATTTAGATGATGGAATTAAAAGTATCACTAGCAACTTTGCAGATGACACAAAGCTGGGTGGCAGTGTGAACTGCGAAGAGGATGCGAGGAGGTTGCAGGGTGACTTGGACAGGTTGAGTGAGTGGGCAGATGTATGGCCGATGCAGTATAATGTAGATAAATGTGAGGTTATCCACTTCCGCGGCAAGAAAAAGGCAGATTATTATCTTAATGGTGTCAGATTACGAAAAAGGGAAATGCAACGAGACCTGGGTGTCTTTGTACACCATTCACTGAAAGTAAACATGCAGGTACAGCAGGCAGTGAAGAAAGCTAATGGCACGTTGGCCTTCATAACGAGAGGATTTGAGCATAGGAGCAAAGAGGTCCTTCTGCAGTTGTACAGGGCCCTGGTGAGACCACACCTGGAGTATTGTGTGCAGTTTTGGTCTCCTAATTTGAGGAAGGACATCCTTGCTATTGAGGCAGTGCTGCATAAGTTCACGAGGTTAATCCCCGGGATGTCGGGACTGTCATATGAGGAAAGATTGGAAAGACTGGGCTTGTATTCACTGGAATTTAGAAGGATGAGAGGAAATCTTATAGAAACGTATACAATTATAAAAGGAATAGATGCAGGAAAAATATTCCCAATGTTGGGGGAGTCCAGAACCAGGGCAACAGTCTAAGAATAAAGGGAAGGCCATTTAAAACTGAGATGAGAAAAAACTTTTTCACCCAGAGAGTTGTGAATTTGTGGAATTCTCTGCCACAGAAGGCAGCAGTGGCCAATTCAGTGGATGAATTTAAAAGCGAGTTAGATAGAGCTCTAGAGGCTAGCGGAATCAAGGGATATGGGGAGAAGGCAGGCACGGGTTACAGATTGTGGATGATCAGCCATGATCACAATGAATGGCAGTGCTGGCTCGAATGGCCAAATGGCCTCCTCCTGCACCTATTTTTTATGTTTCTGTTTCTAACTGACCTGCCCCTTTACCCGAGGCTCTAGAGCACCCCCACTTCAGAACAAGCTTCTCGGTATGGCTTGGCACATGTCTACCTGCTCTGTCCAAAGGTTTATCTCCTCATGCCGACCCAAGGAAGTCAAGACAAGGAAAGCAAAGGGGAGAGAAGGGAAGGGAAAACATCAAAATTACCTTGGATCATGCAGGCAGAAGAGATTAATTTATCTTGGCATTATGTTCAGCAAGGTCTATGGTCTATTCCTATGTTCTAAAATACTGCAGATGTTGAAATTGTGAAATACAATTCTTAAACTCCACTATCATATCTGCCTCCACCACCATCCCCAGCAGCCCATTCCAGGCATCCACTTCCCTCTGTATAAAATAACTTTATCACATCTCCTTTAAACTTTCCCCCTTTCAACTTAAAGCTATGTACTCTCGTCCTTATATTTCCATCCTGAGTTTGAAGGGTGACCTTACAGAGGTTTATAAAGTCACGAGGTACATAGATAAGGTAAATAGCCATGTCTTTTCCCCAAGGTAAGGGAGTCAACAACTGGAGAGTATAAGTTTAAGGTCAGAGGGGAAAAATTTGAATGGAACTTCAGGGATAACCTTTTCACACAGAGGATGGTGTATGTATGGAATGAGCTGCCTGAGGAAGTGGTAGAGGCAGGTACAATTACGATATCTAACAGATACTTGGACAGGTATATTGAAAGGGAAAGTTTTGGAGGAATATGCACCAGGCGCAAGTAAGGATGAGCTTGGTTAGGCAACTTGGTCGGTATGGACGTATTGGGCCGAAGGTCCTGTTTCCATGCTGTGTAGCTTTATAATGTGTTTCTTCACATCCGTCTTAAACCATTGACCAAACTCTGAAATCTTTCTCTGCTGCTTCTTGAACTTTTCTCCACTGGGAACGTCACTTTCAAACCAAACAAGGTTTCTCCAAAAAATCATGCAGTTGGGATATAACACACAGTGTTGGAGGAACCCAGCGGGTCAGGCAACATATGTGCAGGGAATAGACAAGTGACATTTTGGGTCGGTACTGTTTTTCAAACCACTCATATTCCGTGTCTGAATGAAGAAGGGTCCTCAGCTGAAATGTCATCATTCCAGTCCTTCCACAGATGCTGACTGACCCGCCAAATTCCTCCAGCACTTTGTGTTTTGTCAAGATTCCAGCATCTGCAGTTCCTTACATCTTCACAGTTGGGGCAGACTTGCTTTTACAAATAATATGTTCCATGGGGACTTTGAAAGATTGGATTGTGAGCCAAGGAAGATAGGTGAGTTGGGTAAAGGAGCGATGGATCTTGAGGTGTATTTTAAATGAGAAAATGGTAGACTGGAAGAGATTTCAGAAACGATTTCCAGAATATGGAGTTGTACAGGTGAAGAATAATATCAAAGCAAAGAAAATTTTACAATTTTTTAAGTAAAATATTTTTTATTTACTTAATATGGAGCATTCATATCTCCCCATCCTTCATGCAGCAAACCAACTCTGTTACAGTAATGTTCAAGAAGGAACTGCAGATGCTGGAGAATCGAAGGTAGACAAAATTGCTGGAGAAACTCAGCGGGTGCGGCAGCATCTATGGAGCGAAGGAAATAGGCAACGTTTCGGGCCGAAACCCTTCTTCAGACTGAAGAATCTTAGTTATCTACCTCAGTCTGAAGAAGGGTTTCGCTCCATAGATGCTGCCTCACCCGCTGAGTTTCTCCAGCAATTTTGTCTACCTTCTGTTACAGTAATGTCTGTTTCATTTGACCCAAGTCACTCACATAATGCATTGTAAGTAAGATGAGGTTTGTTTTCCTTCTATTGTTGTTTCATAATTCACATGTTTTTGACTTGCCAGACCTTAGGATGAAGTCACCTTAAAGTTCAAGCTGTAATTTAAAAATGAGCCCAACACCCAGCAACTTGACAGTGCTACTGTTTACCATGAGCTCAGGGACAACAGAAAAAAACACTTTGACTTCAGTGGAATTTAACTTACCAAATTACTTTACTGTGAACGGTAACAACTTCAGTGGCAAAATATATTTATGTAGTTATTTTGTTGGTAGTAAAGTATTGAAAAAATAAATGTTCACTAATTTATTATTTGCATTTATATTCTTTCATCAAGGTTGCTCTCAATGCCAGTAAAACCAAGGAACTGATTGTTGACTTTAGAAGAGGAAGGCCAAGGAACCACAAACCTGTCTTCATCGACGGGTCGGTGGTGCTGAGAGTCAACAACTTCAAGCACCTGTGCGTGCATATCTCTGAAGATCTGCCCTGGAACCAGCATATTAATCAATGAATTAATTAATTGATAAGTTTATTCGCCAAGCATGTACACATACAAGGAATTTGCCTTGGCGCTCCGCTCGCAAGTAACAACACGACATAGAGTAAACAATTAAGCATAAAACATAAAACATTAAGAATAAAACATTATAGTTTAAACATGTGAATGAAATAAAATACCAGAGCAAAAGGAGGCTACAGACTTTTGGTTATTGAGTAGAGCTTTATGCAATCATAAAGAAATCCCATCTACTTCCTTAACAGATTGAGGAGATTTGGTATGTCGACGAATACTCTCTTGACTTTTTACAGGTGTATGGGAGAGAGCTTATTGACTGGTTCCATCAAGGTCTGGTTTGCAACCCGAATGCCCAAAAATTAAGAAGATTACAAAAAGTGGTGAACACCGCCCAGTCCATCATGAGTACTGACCTCCCCACCAACAAAGGGATCTACATTATTCGCTACCTCAAAAAGACACCTTACATCATCAAGGGCCCACACCACCCTGGCCACACCACCCTGGTCATTTCACTCCTGCCATTGAGCAGAAAGTATAGGAGTTTGAAAACTGTAATGTGCAGGTTCAGGAGCACCTTCTTCCCACAACCACCAACATATTGAACACTCCAACTAAACTCTTAACTACAAACAGCCTGAGTTGTCTTGGGACTTCAAGCTTTGTTTTTATTTGCATCATTTTTTTTTTAATTTATTGATTTTTTTTTGTTTATTATAGTATGTATTAAGTACTGCGTTTACAAACCTGTTTTGCTGTTGCAAATAAGAATTCCATTGTTCTATTTTGGTACATATGACAATTCAATACTCTTGACTCTCTTGAATCTTTCTTGAGGTGATGTTTAATGTGAGAGGGACAAAGCTTAAGGAGATGTGCAGAGTGAGTTTTCTTTACTTCAGAATGGTGGGTACCTGGAATGCACTGCCAAGGGTGGTGGTGGAGGCAGATATGATAGTGGTGCTTACGAGGCTTTTAGATAAGCACATGGCTAGCAGCCTTGATCCACTGCAGTTTGCCTACAGCCACAACAGGTCCAAAGCTGATCCCATCTCCCTGGTCCTACACCCATCCCTGGAACACCTGGAGAAGAAGGACATCTATGTCATAATCCATGGACTCCAGCTCAGCTTTCAATACCATTATCCCAACCAAGCTCCATCCCTTCTCTCCTGAGATGCAGACCAGCATCTGCAGTTCTTTCCTACACAAACAAATAAAGAAAATACATTTTACCGCACTAAAGACGCAAGGACCTTTACATTTTTTTAGCAAAATACAAATGGAGGATGAACTCAGAAGGTCAGGCAGCATCTGTGGCAAGAATGGACAAATGAAGCTTCGGGTCTGACACTGGTTATTCTAGCACATTATGTTTTGATCAAAATTCCACCATCTGCATTCCTTGTGTCTCCTTTGAAGTTCTTACCGACCACATTAAAGTTGTTTGGTAAGTACAATGTGATTGAAGAAAAAAAGTTCATTGTCCCCGAGCTCTGTCAAGTATCTGAGTCATTTTCAAAACTGTTGACAGCTTGAACTTTGGAGGTGACTTTATCCACAAGTCTGGCAAGTCAAGCATCAGACCTTTTAAGGCAGCATCTCACAGGAGTTCCGTCCACTCTAGTTTTGTGAGTTCTGAAGTGACGGATGAGCCAATGTGGGAATGGCAAACTCATCCAGAGTTGGGGCAGGAGGATGGGATGTTTCAAAGATCTTTTATTGTCACATGTACCAATTAAGGTACAGTGATATGCGAATTACCATACAGCCATACGAAAGAAAGAGCAATGAGACACACAACTACATAAAAGTTGACATAAACATCCACCACAGTGGATTCCCCACATTTCTCACCTTGATGGAAGGCAAAAAAGTCCACTTATCTTCCTCTTTATTCTCCCGCGGTCAGGTCAGTTGAATCATCCGTCGGGGCAGTCAAAGCTCCGGCATCAGGGCGATCAAAGCTCCCACGTCGGGCGATCAAAGCTCCCACGTCGGGGCAGTCGAAGCTCCTACGGCTTGGAGTTAAAGTCCCGCAGGCTCCCTCAAAATCGGTCTCCAGCAAAGCCGCTAACTCCTCGATGTTAGGCTGCAATGCGGACGGAGATACGATATGGAAAACAATTGCATCTCCGTCGTGGTAAGAGATTAGAAAAAGTTTCCCCCAACCCAACCCCCCACATAAACCAATCTAGAGAACACTAAAAACATACATTTAATACATACTATTAAAACACAAAGAAGGAAGGGACAGACAGACTGGTGTTAGCGAGGCAGTCTTCTACTGCGTATATGGTGCCTCCCTCATACATGGTCTCCAGCTTTCCAACCCCATCACCCAATGCTCATTCCCCTCTCTGAGCAGTCCTGGCTCACAGATTTAAGCAGTCCATGGGGTAGGGGGGGGAACGGCTTGCAGTTTTTCAAAGGAGGCTTTGGGAACATTCTTGAATTATTTTCTCTCTAAGTATCAATAACAGTTCCTGTGACAGAGCTGGGATGAGATGAAAAAGTCTGAAGAAGGGTCTCGACCTGAAACGTCACCTATTCCTTTTCTCCAGAGATGCTGCCTGACCTGCTGAGTTACCCCAGCGTTTTGTGCCTATCTTCTGGGAATAGAGAAACTGTTTCTGAAGTTGAGCAGACAAATTGTGTCAACTAAAGTCTATAAAAGGCATTCAACTTTTAACCCTGTAAATAAAGTTTTAAAAAAAACTTTTCATCAAAGTGCTGGAGGAACTCAACAGGTTAGACAGCATTTGTGAAGTCTTATCGGGTTGGGAATCTTCATCAGTCTGAAGAAGGGTCCCAACCCGAAATTACATCTGTTCATTCCCTCCCCAGATGCTGCCTGACCTGCTGAGTCCTTCCAGCACTTTGTGTTTTACTCAAGTTTACAGCATCTACAGTTCCTTGCATCTCCATTTTAATTACAGCAACCTGACTTGTATAGTTTAATTTAGTTTAGAAATACGGCATGAAAACAGCCCCACTGAGTCCATGCTGGCCATCATTAACCTGTTCACACCAGTACTATATTATCTCACTTTGCCATCCAACCCCTTTTCAATACAGGACATAAAATAATTTACTTCCTACTTCCTCAGCTGAACTACATACCAACTCTCTGAATTCTATGAACCTACAGTTTATAACAAAGGTTATTTGAACAAATGTTTGCTGCTTTCTTGGAAGATAAAGGTTATTTGCCGAATTTTCAAGAATGCAAAGTAGCTATGCTTGGAACAAACACGGCAAACATATTTTCATATTTCACATCGGTATTGATTTTTGGTTCATGTGTGAAAGATTGGTGCCAACTGCGAACAAGTCCACCCGGTTTTTCAAGCCTTTCAACAGCAGACGTAATGTCACTTGCAAGTGAACAGATCAAACAGCAACACACAACACAGCCAACTAAATTGTGGAATCCCTACTGAGACCTGAGAGGGGAGAAGAGGAAATGTGAGTGATCCTTGATTATATAGACACAAGGAACCACAGATGCTGGTTTACAAAAAAAAAAGACACAAAGTGCTGGAATAACTCAGCTGGTCAGGCGGCATCTTCGAAGAATATGGATAGGTCACAAGTTCACATGTCCACAAGCTATAGGAGTAGAATTAGGCCGTTTGGTCCATCGAGTTTACATGATGTTTCAGGTTGGGACCCTTCTTCAGTCTAATTGTAGCCGGGGGGAGATACCAGGAAAATAAATGTGGGGACAGGATAATGCCTGGCAAGTGATAGGTGGATGCGTCTGTGAGGGGGATTTTGATTGGCAAATGGTTGGTCAGAGGCCTGACCTGAAAAGACAAAAAGTGTGAGATAAGAGGATAAGGGAGAACCAGTGGATGTGTTATATCTGGACTTTCAGAAGGCTTTCGACAAGGTCCCACATAAGAGATTAGTATACAAACTTAAAGCACACGGTATTGGGGGTTCAGTATTGATGTGGATAGAGAACTGGCTGGCAAACAGGAAGCAAAGAGTAGGAGTAAACGGGTCCTTTTCAGAATGGCAGACAGTGACTAGTGGGGTACCGCAAGGCTCAGTGCTGTGACCCCAGCTATTTACAATATATATTAATGATTTGGATGAGGGAATTGAATGCAACATCTCCAAGTTTGCGGATGACACGAAGCTGGGGGGCAGTGTTAGCTGTGAGGAGGATGCTAGGAGGCTGCAAGGTGACTTGGATAGGCTGGGTGAGTGGGCAAATGCATGGCAGATGCAGTATAATGTGGATAAATGTGAGGTTATCCACTTTGGTGGCAAAAACAGGAAAGTAGACTATTATCTGAATGGTGGCCGATTAGGAAAAGGGGAGATGCAACGAGACCTGGGTGTCATGGTACACCAGTCATTGAAAGTAGGCATGCAGGTGCAGCAGGCAGTGAAGAAAGTGAATGGTATGTTAGCATTCATAGCAAAAGGATTTGAGTATAGGAGCAGGGAGATTCTACTGCAGTTGTACAGGGTCTTGGTGAGACCACACCTGGAGTATTGGGTACAGTTTTGGTCTCCAAATCTGAGGCAATACATTCTTGCCATAGAGGGAGTACAGAGAAGGTTCACCAGACTGATTCCTGGGATGTCAGGACTTTCGTATGAAGAAAGACTGGATAGACTCGGCTTGTACTCGCTAGAATTTAGTAGATTGAGGGGGGATCTTATAGAAACTTACAAAATTCTTAAGGGGTTGGACAGGCTAGATGCAGGAAGATTGTTCCCGATGTTGGGGAAGTCCAGGACAAGGGATCATAGTTTAAGGATAAAGGGGAAATCTTTTAGGACCGAGATGAGAAAAGAAAATTTCACACAGAGAGTGGTGAATCTCTGGAATTCTCTGCCACAGAAGGTAGTTAAGGCCAGTTCATTGGCTATATTTAAGAGGAAGTTAGATGTGGCCCTTGTGGCTAAAAGGATCAGGGGGTATGGAGAGAAGGCAGGTACAGGATACTGAGTTGGATGATCAGCATTCAATTCAATATTGAATGGCGGTGCAGGCTCGAAGGGCCGAATGGCCCACTCGTGCACCTATTTTCTATGTTTCTATGATAGAAGCGGCATGAAATGTGAAGCTGAGGAAGGAATATGGGTGAAGGGTACAGGGGAAGGGGAAAGGGAGAAATGGGTGCACAACTTGGTGGAGCACAGGGAGGTTGAGGAGAAGGGGGAAGGCTGCTTTGTGTGATGGGCAGTGTATGTGCAAGATAGCGTGTGTGTGCGTGTGGACCCTCTGTGCAATATCTAGGCCCGCATAAAGGCAGCAATCCTGAATGGAAATACACGATACTGCCAGTGCAATCTGTGGTAGCTCTAACTTTAGACCTCAGCTTTCACCTGCAAGGATACTCCCCCAGTGAGACTTGGTATCGACATTGGCAGCATACGCACACTGATTGCGTAACCAACTTGCCATATCTTTGAGAGCACATTAAATTAGGGTTAAACTGAGCCAACATGAGTGAGTGAAAGACATCATTGCTCAGGTGGCTGCGTAAATGGATAGTAACACCAGGGCATGTTCGTCGGTCAGTGAGATGCTCCCACATTCCAAACATTCTTGAAAGAATTCTTCCATCCTATGATATTTTGATGTTAGAGGAAGGGTGTATCTTTGTTTATTTTGGCACCCATCTGTCTACCTCCACGTACCCTGTCCACTTGATGACCTATTTAGTTTTATAATCTCAATTTCGAATTACAAAAAATAGTCCAAGGTGGAGCCATAATTAATTTCTTTCAATCTTTTTCAAGAGTTAAAATGGATGAGTGTAGAATTGCACAAGGTTTCGATTTTAAAACAGACACAGACGTTTAAACACTGAACAAGTCTTGGTGTGTAAGAAAGAACTGCAGATGCTGGTTTAAATCGAAGGTAGACGGGCGACGTTTTGGGTCGAGACCCTTCTTCAGACAAGTCTTGGTTCTATTTTACAGGAAAATAAAGAAAATGTTCATTATGGTTGTGTTGAATCTCTCCACCCCAGAGGGTTGTGGTTTTTTTGTGGAAGTCTTTAATAAGGAGGAAGATACATTTTTGAGAGATTGGAGAAATGAATGCAATGGGGAAGTGGCAGAGAAGGTTTGCAGAAATTTGAGCAGTCCTGCTCCCATGTTCTTGTTGTGGCTTTCTCATCCAAATTAAAACTAATTGAAGTTACTAAGTGGAGCTAACCAGATGAATTCATCTTTTGAGGTGTCTAGAATTACACCACCAAAATCATAGTTTACATAATAAAAAACACTTTGCCAGTTTTGAGCTCCAGAGGCAAAATTGTAAATGACATAAAGTCAGGAAAAGATTACGTGCTGCTAACATTGAAGCTCACCAAATATCTTCCTCAAAACCGTAAATACATGTTTTCTGAATTTAGTGTATTTAATGCTAACTCTAACTTTGTGAACAGGACTATAATGGTATTATTTTTGTCATATGATTTATTCTATATCTTATCAGTCTCGTGAATATGTGTGAGTATGCGCAGTGTACTTTTGACGTGCCAACTCCATGGCCAAAGCAGCTTTGCATGCCAAATCAAGGGGCTGGTGTGTTGGGTAATTTTGGTTGGATTCGCTCAACCAGCATTCCACCTACAAATCTATCACCTCGATCCAGAAATGTCGCAAAATTACAGTGTAGAGACAACTTCTTCAATGAGATAATGTACTCACCCACAGTCTCGCCAGACTTCTGGTTTCTTGTGTGAAATTTGTAACTTTCTGCAATCTCTATGGGCTCAGGGTTGATGTGAGCATCAAGTTTTGAAAGAACAGTCTCAAATGAAACATTCCTTGCATTCTCTGGGGCTAGGGTGTTGGTGAGAGTTTCATAAACTTCAGGACTAATTTCAATTAATAGAATGGATTTCTTTCATTCCTGGATGGATTGTTTTGTGCTCTTACCAGCACCTTATCATCATTCTCTCTTTCTTCAGCTTCAATTATCTAATTTGCAATAAAAAACATTTCCATTCGCTCACAGTACAATGTAAAGGTTTCACAGTTCTTGTCGAAAGTCCCTAGTCGGCCCATGTATCCCAAGGACGCCATCTTGCCCCGTAGACACAACACAAAGATAGCATGACAAACTTTAGACGGTTTGTACAGCTGCTGTTTTAAACTACAGTCCCTTGCGGCCTATCATGTCCAGTTTGCAAACAACTGCGTCATAACTTCGTATTTGCTGTTTAAAATGTTAAACAATACTGCATATTGCAAAACAATCCTGTACTGTATTTAAATGTTGAGTTCACAAACTATCTGATCCTCGTCGCCATTGCAGGTTATTACGGCTTCAGCATGTAGATAGAAACAAGCACAGGTTTTCAGTGCACGCTGTTGCCAGTGTGGGTCTTCTTTCTCGATTTGTGCATAATTACGCTCACTCTTCGTAAATGTGCATGATGCAAATGCTATAGGCTTTTCTTGTCCATGTTCCATTACATGTGAAATCACAGCTCCTACCCCACAACTAGACGAATCACAAGCTAACTTTAACTCGCGATTTATATCGTAGTAAACAAGTAATGCATCACTGGTCAAACTCTTCTTATATGCATCATAAGCATTTTGTTGCTCTTTGGACCATTCCCATTTTTTAATCCTTTTTCAACAACTTGTGAAGAGGAGCAGGCTTTGTTGCTAACTCGGGCAAGAAACGTGAGTAATACTGTACCATACCGAAGGAGCTGGGTTGAAACACATTCTGTGGTGTTGGTGCGTTTGTTATAGCTTCAATCTTTTCCTTCACTGCTTGTAGTCCATGTTGATCCACTTTCAAACCAAGATACACTACTTTGGTCTGTAAGAGTACACATTTGCTTCTTTTCAACTTTATATTGGATCATCAAGCCGTTTCAACACTTCACTGAGTATCTCCAGATTCTCCTCCTCAGTAAGTCAGAATCAGCAAGTCATCTTAATTGCTCAAACAATGAGATGTTCCTGGCAGAATCTTGTCCATTGTAGCTTGGTAGATTTTTGGTGCTGACTTCACACCACAGGGTAGTTTTGTGTAGGAATACAGCCCTATGTGTGTGTTTATCGTGAGGTACTGCTGGCTCTTACGATCAACATTTAGCTGAACATATGCATGTGACAGATCTAGCTCAGAGAATACCTTGGAACCAGCAAATTCAGTGTATAAATCTTGTGAGGTTGGTTGTGGATACTCTTTCACCATCTACTGCCTGGTTTAATGGTCACTTTGTAGTCTCCACATGATTTTAATGTGTTGTCCGCTTTCAGAACCACTACTATTGGAGTAGCCCAATCACTGCGATCTATTTTAACCAGAACACTGTTTTGTTCCAACCTTTTGATTTCAGCTTCCACTTTACTTTTCAGCGAATATGGCACCGATCGCAGTCTACAATTGACAGGTTCCACATCGGGTCGAATCCTGATGTGTAGTTGCTCACCCTTTATGCCATCGTAGCTATCATTGAAAATAGCATGATGTTACTGCAACAACTGATCCAGTTGTGTTTGTGTTTCGACTTGGAATACAGATTTCCAGTCCAGTTTCAGTAACCTGAGCCAATCTTTGCCCATCAACGTTGTAGTGCTTGGGAACAGCTCAATCCAAGACTGCAAAAAATTGCACAGAGTTATGGACGTAGCCCAGACCATCACGCAAACCATCCTCCCTTCTAATGACTTAATCTACATCACGCTTCCTCAGCAAAGCCCCCATCATAATCAAAGACTAGTCTCACCCAATCACTACCTCTTCCATCAGGCAAGAGATACAGAAATGTAATAGGAACCTGAGGGGCAACTTTTTCACACAAAGAGTGACGGGTATATGGAATGAGCTGCCAGAGGAGGCTGTTGAGGCTGGTACTAGAACAACATTTAAAATACATTTGGACAGCTACATGGATACGGTTTGATGGATAAGGACTAAACGTGGGTAGGTGGGACGAGCATAGATGGTTGGCATGGGCAAGATGGGCCGAATGGACTGTTTCCATGCTGTGTGACTCTATGACTATTTGTCATGTTAATGTACATTAATGAACACAGCCAACAGATAAACAGGGACATTGTTCCTCGTGTTTACAATGCTTAAGTTTGCATTGAATTCGGTCTCGGCATTGAAAGGGCAGTTGAAAGGTTCTGTTTGAAAATGCTGACAAGAACATTGGATTTGCTGTTAGACAAAAAAGCTGGAGAAACTCAGCGGGTGAGGCAGCATCTATAGAGTGAAGGAAATAGGCGACGTTTTGGGTTGAGACCCTTCTTCAGACTGATGTGGGGGTGGGGGGGGGCTAGAAGAACAAAGGAAGAGGCGGAGACAGTGGGCTGTGGGAGAGCTGGGAAGGGGAAGGGGAAAGAGGGAGAAAGCAGGGACTACCTGAAATTGGGGAAGTCAATGTTCATACCACTGGGGTGTAAACTACACAAATGAAATATGAGGTGCTGCTCTCTCAATTTATGGTGGGCCTCACTCTGGCCATGGAGGAGGCCCAGGGCAGAAAGGTCGGATTCAGAATGGGAGGGGGAGTTGAAGTGCTGAGCCACCGGAGGATCAAGTTGGTTATTGCGGACCAAGCGGAGGTGTTGGGCGAAGCGATCGCCAAGCCTACGCTTGGTCTCACCGATGTAGAGCAGCTGACATCTAGAGCAGCGGATGCAATAGATGAGGTTGGAGGAAGTGCAGGTGAACCTCTGCCTCACCTGGAAGGACTGCTTGGGTCCTTGGATGCAGTCGAGGGTGGAGGTAAAGTGACAAGTGTAGCATTTCCTGCGGTTGCTGTGTTCTCTTTAATATGCTTTGTATCTTTGTGTGAGTAATCAAAAAAAACACCCGCAGAGGACTGACTTATTGGACAAATATGTATGTAAACAGTGCAGCAGGCACCTACACTGTGCACAACTTCAAAGAAGTTTGACTTTCATAACATCTGCTCTATTCATAAAATATGCACTTGTGCAAACAGGAAATGACTGGCTTTATTCCTTATCCAAAGCACGTCATTGAAATTGCTCAAAATATTTAAGTATGTCAATATGACACCAAACTTTCATTCTTAAGCATTCCATTGGCAATATGTGTGAGAGGATGATGCGTGGGACCCATCCCTCAGTGTCTACTGGTGGGCCCACCCTACTGTGGCTTTTCTCCAATGAGCCTTTGTATTGGCTGCACCGCGCTTCAGTGCCTTCTTCAGTACACACTCCTGCAACCATGCATCCGTAACGTGTCAGGGACAGGAGGACCAAACGTTTGTAGACTACAGTGTGCAGCGAGTCCCTCTAAAGTGAATGGGGATCAATTTCTTCAAAAAAAAGCCACACAAGACGCTGGAATAACTCAATGGATCAGTCAACATCTCTGCAGAACATGAATAGGTGATGCTTTAGGTGGGACCCTTCTACAGACAGATTGTACCAGGGGGGAGGAGGGAGGAGGAAGGGGGGTGAGGGTGAGGGGGGGGGGGTGGAGTAAGCTGATAAAGAGAGGTGGTGGCAGAACAAAGCCTGGCAAGTGATAGCCGGATACAGGTGAACGGGTTTTGATAGACACGTGGGTGGTCAAAGGCTAACGGAGAAAAGGATGCAATAGGGTGTCAGATAAGGAAAGGAGGGGTGAAATGTGCAGCCAGAGGAAGGGATATAGGTGGACGGAGGCAGGGGAAGAGGAAAGGAGGGATGGATAGTGGGAGAAACGGGTGCACATGTAGGGAAGATAGGGGAGACAAAAGGGAGGGGGATGTTCTTTAAAATTGGAGAATTCATACCACGGGGTTGAAAGCCACCCAAGCAGAATATGAGGTGCTGTCCTTCCAGTCTGGGTGTGGCCTATTTCTGGCAATGGGGGTGGCTCAGGATGTGGATAAATGTGAGGTTATCCACTTTGATGGCAAGAACAGGAAGGCAGATTATTATCTGAATGGTATCAGATTAGGAAAAGGGAAGGTGCAACGAGACCTGGGTGTGCTTGTGCATCAGTAAAGTAAAGTAACGTAAATTTTATTTATATAGCACGTTTAAATCAACTCACGATGAAACCAAAGTGCTTTACATAAAATAAATAATTTAAAAAATAATAAAGTTTCCGTACATCCATAGAAAAATTAAAAATCAGAAAAAAGACATAACACATTATAGAATTCAACAAGAACGTCCCCCCACAAAAGAATCAAAAATTTCCACTGCGGGGAAAGGCATCAAAAAGTTGAGTCCTCTTCCTCTGTGAAACACCTAAGGTCGGGGCCCATCTGTGGCCTCTGCAGCCAGTCCGATGTTTTTTTAAGGCCCTCTTTGCCGGAAAGCTGGAACTCCGGCGTTGGGTAAACACTTCTCAGCGGCTTGGAAAATGTCTGGAGCGGCCGCTTCCTCCCCGGAGACCGCGGCACCCGTAGTCCTCAGGCCGCGCTGGTTGGAGCTCCGACTCTGGCGATCTCGGATCTCAGGCTCTGCGGTGTTCCAAATCCAGCGCCGCCCGCGGCTGGACGCCCTGCAGCCACAGCTCCTCGGATGTTGGAGTCGGCGGTCACCGCACTCCGGAGCTTACTGCACGGCGACCCGGTAAGGCATCGCCCGCTCTGTGTTGGTATCCCAGCGCTGTGCCACCACCGAAGCTGTAGTCCCAGCCGGTCCCGACAGGAAAGGCCGCTCCAGTTTCGATGGTAGAACGCGAGGATGGGGCGAAGAAGCAACTCGGAGGGAAGCCGCCTCACCGACCAAGTAGGGACTAGGAAATAAAGTTTCCCCCTTCCCCTCCCCCACCCACCACATAAAAGACCTCCAACTAACATTTGTTTTTTGACAGGACTAAAAATAAAAATTAAAAAGGGTGAAAGGGCGGAAAGGACTGAAAGTAAGCATGTAGGTACAGCAGGCAGTGAAGAAAGCTAATGGCATGTTGGCCTTCATCACAAGAGGATTTGAGTTTAGGAGCAAGGAGATCCTATTGCAGTTGTACAGGGCCCTGGTGAGACCGGACCTGGAGTATTGTGTGCAATTTTGGTCTATAATTTGAAGAAGGACATTATTGCTATTGAGGGAGTGCAGCGTAAGTTCCCGGGTTAATTCCCGGGATGGCAGGACTGACATATGATGAAAGAATGGGTCGACTGAGCTTGCATATTGTGCCGCACGATGACAGCCTCACCAACAGTCTGTCTGTCTTTTCGTCTTTTTTTTGTTATTTTTAGGTTGTTTTAAAAGTTTACTAGACCAAGTGCACACCCGTTGGGTCTGGACACCGAATGTGCGTTGGTGGGGGTGGGGGGGGCTGTGGCATCACATTAACCACACTAACCACATCACGTTGGGTCTGTTCCTCCAAAGCACGGTTGCGTGGTGGGAATCTGGCACCCACAAACATACACACTCATCACACCCCTTGATATTATCTTAATTTTTTAATTGGCTTCTTTTATCCCATCTCCACCCTATCCACTGACGAATAGCCCTCACCTCTCAGGTGCATCTAGAGGGGGGGGGGCAGAGAGAGAAAATGTAATGTTAGAAAAAAAAATTGAGGAGTAGGGTGGAGAGGAAGGGGGGAGAGGAAGGGTGGGAGAGGAGGGGGAGAGAGGAGGGGGAGAGAGGAGGGGGAGAGAGTAGGGGATGGAGAGAGGAAGGAGAGGATGGTGGAGAGAGGTGAAGGGGGGGTTGGAGCGGGCGTGCATGAGTTGAGCCGCGAGCTGTGAATAGAGAAGGGTAGAGAGAGAGAGAGAGAGAGAGGGGAGAGACAGAGAGACTGGTACACAAAAAAAACTGGAGAAACTCAGCGGGTGCAACAGCATCTAATGGAACGAAGGAAATAGGCAACGATTTGGGCCGAACCCATCTTCAGACGGGTTTCGGCCCAAAACGTTGCCTATTTCCTTCGATCCATAGATGCTGCTTCACCCGCTGAGTTTTTCCATGTTTTTTATGTGTACCTTCGATTTTCCAGCATCTGCAGTTCCTTCTTAAAGATAGAGAGACTGTTGGCGGGCTGTTTCCCCAACGCGCGTTTGCGGGGGGGGGAGGGGGGTGGGGGGCTGCGACATCATACTCACACTAACCACCCCCAAACACACAGGCGGGGGAGGGAGGAGAGGGAGACAGGGTGGGGAGAGAAGAGGGGAGGGGGAAGAGGGAGATGGGGTGGGGAGGGGAGAGGGGAAGGGAGGGGGAAATGGGAGAGATTGGGGAGGGAGAGGAGAGCAGGGTGGGGGAGAGGGAGGGGGAGGAGAGTGGGGAGTGGGAGGAGAGCGGGGTGGGCAGGAAGGGGGAGAGGGGTAGGAGGGTGGGAGAGGGGGGGAGGGGATGTTAGAGGTGGAGAGAGGGGATGAGGGGAAGGGGAGAGAGGAGTAGGGGGAAGAGAGGGGGTGAGAGGGGGAGAGAGAGGGAGGGGGTGGGAGAGAGGTGGGGGAGGGAGAGACAAAGAGTGGGGAGTGAGCGGGAGAGGGGTTGCAGGGAATGGTGCAAGAGAGAGGGGAAGGGGATGGGGGGGAAATGGGGGTGAAGAGGGGTGGGGGAGGGGGGAGGGAGGAGAGGAGGGAGATGGGGTAGGGGAGAGAGGGGGAAGAGTGTGGAGGGAGGGGGAAGAGTGGGGAGGGACGGGGGGTGGGAGGGGTGGGGGAGAGAGGGATGGGGTGGGAGGAGGAGGGGAGGAGAGGGAGAGGGAGATGGAGATGGGGAGGAGAGAGGGGTGGGGAGGAGAGAGGGATGGGGAGGGGGAGAGAGGTGTGAAGGAGGAGAGGAGGGAGATGGGGTAGGGGGTGGGGGAGAGCGAAGGGGGTGGGGGAGAGAGGGATAGGGGTGGGGGTAGGGGAGGGAGGGGGAAGAGTGTGGAGGGAGAGGGAGGGGGAGAGAGAGGGGTGGGGAGGGAGATGGGGAAGAGTGTGGAGAGAGGGGAAGAGGGGTAGGAGGAGAGAGGGGGAAGAGTGGGGAGGGAGAGGGAAGGGAGGGGGGGAGAGGGTTGGGGGAGGGGGGTGCTGGATGGAGATGGGGAGGGGTTGGGGAGATAAGTGGAAGAATGGGGAGGGAGGGGGAGAGGTGTAGGGGGAGTGGTGGAAGTGGGAGAGAGGGAAGGGGTGGGGTAGAGAGGGAAGGGGGATGTGGGAGAGAGGGATGGGGGTGGGAGGAGGAAGGGGAGGAGGAGGGGGAGGAGAGGGAGAGGGGTGAGGAGAGGGGGATGGAGAGGGGGAGGAGAGAGGGGTGGGGGCAAGGAGAGATGGGAGGGGGAGAGAGGTGTGGGGGAGGGGGAGGGAGGCGAGGAGCGAGATGGGGTAGGGGTAGAGGGGGAAGAGTGTGAATGGAGGGGGAAGAGTGGGGAGGGGGGAGGGGGTGGGGAGAGAGGGAAGGGGGTGGGGAGGGAAGGGGGTGGGGGAGAGAAGGAAGGGGGAGAGAGGGAAGGGTTGGGTGAGAGAGGGATGGGTGTTGTAGGAGCATGGGGAGGAGAGGGAGAGAGTGAGGAGAGGGAGATGGAGAGGGGGAGGAGAGAGGAATGGGGGAGGGGGAGAGAGGGATGGGGAGAGCTGTCAGTCCATCTTTTCCCCCATTCCTATCACCCCCAATCCTCTTTTCTATTCCCACACACGTGATGATGCGCTTCGACACAGGCTGCGGGGGTGTGGGGGAGGGGCTGTGGCTGCTGCAAAGGCATATGTAAATGGATCCATTCCGATTGGACATCTGTGAGCATTGGGGATTGTGACATCACACAACGGAACCTTCACTAACATTCTATTGCTGAGAGCTGTTTTTTTAACATTTTGAAATTTTGGGGTGGGGGGGGGGGAGAAGGAGTTTACTTTAAAAAGAGTACATAAACACGACGAAATTTAATCAGGAGCAGCTATTCGTAAAGAAAAATGAAATCTCTACCGAAATGTAAAAAAAATCTCGGCGTTTCTGCGTGCGGTGTCGGTGTAGCGCGGTATCAAAGGGGCTGGCTGGCACAAGTCAAGCAGGCGGATGGCAGGCGGACGGAAGGCGGACAGCAGGCGGACGGCAGCACAGAGTTTTAATATATTACTAGACCAAGTGCAGACCCGTTGGGTCTGTCTCCCCAACGTGCGTTTGCGGGTGGGGGGAGTGGGGCTGTGGCGTCACACTAACCACCCACCCGTTGGTTCTGTACCTCCAAAGCACGGTTGTGGGGCATGAATCTGGCACCCACAAACACACACACTCATAACACCCCTTGATATTATCTTAATATTTTAATTTGCTTCTTTTATCCCATCTCCACCCTATCCACTGACGAATAGCCCTCACCTCTCAGGTGCGTCTCGAGGGGGGTGGGACGGCAGAGAGAGAAAATTTAATGTTAGAAAAAAAAATTGTGATTAGGAGGGTGGAGAGGAAGGGGGGAGAGGAAGGGGAGAAAGGAGAGGGGGGAAGAGCGGAAGGAGAGGATGGGGGAGAGAGGTGAAGGGGGGGGTTGGAGCGGGCGTGCATGAGTCGAGCCGCGGGCTGTGAAGAGAGAAGGGCAGAGAGAGAGAGAGAGAGAGAGAGAGGGGAGAGACAGAGAGACTGGTACACCAAAAAAAACTGGAGAAACACAGCGGATGCAGCAGCATCTATAGAGCGAAGGACATAGGCAACGCTTTGGTCCGAAACCCATCCTCAGACATGTTTTGTCCCGAAACGATGCCTATTTCCTTCGATCCATAGATGCTGCTGCATCCGCTGAGGTTATATAGATTTTTTTTGTGTACCTTTGATTTTCCAGCATCTGCAGTTCCGTCTTAAGGACAGAGAGACTGTTTGCGGGGTGTTTCCCCAACGCGTGTGGGCATAGGGCGGTATCAAAGGGGCTTTGTGGCACAAGTCAGGTGGCCCGCCGGACCGCCGGACGGATGGCAGCCACAGAGTTTTAATATATTAACTAGACCAAGTGCAGACCCGTTGGGTCTGTCTCCCCAACGTGCGTTTGCGGGGGGGGGGCGGGGGGGGGGGGCTGCTGCGTCACACTAACCACCCACCCGTTGGGTCTGTACCTCCAAAGCACAGTTGCGGGGTGTGAATCTGGCACCCACAAACACACACACTCATCACACCCCTTGATATTATCTTAATATTTTAATTTGCTTCTTTTATCCCATCTCCACCCTATCCACTGACGAATAGCCCTCACCTCTCAGGTTCATCTCGAGGGGGGGGGGGGGGGCAGAGAGAGAAAATCTAATGTTTGAAAAAAAAAATTGTGAGGAGGGGGAGGAGGGTGGAGAGGAAGGGGGGAGAGGAAGGTGGGAAGAGAGGAGGGGGAGAGAGGAGAGGGGTGGAGAGAGGAAGGAGAGGATGGGGAGAGAGGTGAAGGGGGCGGGCGTGCATGAGTCGAGCCACGGGCTGTGAAGAGAGAAGGGCAGAGAGAGAGAGAGAGAGAAGGGGGAGAGACAGAGAGACTGGTACACACAAAAAAGCTGGAGAAACACAGCGGGTGCAGCAGCATCCATGGAGCGAAGGAAATAGGCAACGCTTTGGGCCGAAGCCCATCCTCACACGGGTTTTCTCCCGAAACGTTGCCTATTTCCTTCGATCCATAGATGCTGCTGCACCCGCTGAGGTTATACAGCTTTTTTTTGTGTACCAGTCTCTCTGTCTCTCCCCCCTTCGATTTTCCAGCATTTGCAGTTCCATCTTAAAGACAGAGAGACTGTTCCCAACGCGCGTTTGCGGGAGGGTGGGGGGGGCTGCGGCATCACACTCACACTAACCACCCCCCAAACACATTCGGGGGGGAGAGGAAGACAGGGTGGGGAGAGAAGTGGGGAGAGGGAGACGGGTGGGGAGAGAAGAGGAGAGGGGGAGGGAGGGGAGAGAGGGAGGAGGAAAGGGGAGAGATTGGTGAGGGAGAAGAGAGCAGGGTGGGGGAGAGGGAGGGGAGGAGAGTGGGGCATGGGAGGAGAGCGGGGAGGGCAGGAAGGGGGAGAGGGGGAGGGGTTGTTAGAGGTGGAGAGAGGGGATGAGGGGAAGGGGAGAGGAGTAGGGGAAGAGAGGGAGAGAGGGAGGGGGGAGGGAGAGAGGTAGGGGAGGGAGAGGGGAAGAGTGGGGAGTGAGGGGCAGAGGGGTAGCGGGGAGTGGTGCAAGAGAGAGGGGAAGGGGGTGGGGGGGAGATGGGGGTGAAGAGGGGTGGTGGAGGGGAAGAGAGGGTGTGGGAGGGGAGGGAGGGGGAGAGGAGAGAGGGGGAAGAGTGGGGAGGGAGAGTGGGAGGGGGAAGGGGGGGAGAGAAGTGGAAGAGTG
>CM075999.1:324991-367491 GCA_038087875.1 Malacoraja senta
GGAGATGGGGAGGGGTTGGGGAGATAAGTGGAAGAATGGGGAGGGAGGGGGAGAGGTGTAGGGGGAGTGGTGGAAGTGGGAGAGAGGGAAGGGGTGGGGTAGAGAGGGAAGGGGGATGTGGGAGAGAGGGATGGGGGTGGGAGGAGGAAGGGGAGGAGGAGGGGGAGGAGAGGGAGAGGGGTGAGGAGAGGGGGATGGAGAGGGGGAGGAGAGAGGGGTGGGGGCAAGGAGAGATGGGAGGGGGAGAGAGGTGTGGGGGAGGGGGAGGGAGGCGAGGAGCGAGATGGGGTAGGGGTAGAGGGGGAAGAGTGTGAATGGAGGGGGAAGAGTGGGGAGGGGGGAGGGGGTGGGGAGAGAGGGAAGGGGGTGGGGAGGGAAGGGGGTGGGGGAGAGAAGGAAGGGGGAGAGAGGGAAGGGTTGGGTGAGAGAGGGATGGGTGTTGTAGGAGCATGGGGAGGAGAGGGAGAGAGTGAGGAGAGGGAGATGGAGAGGGGGAGGAGAGAGGAATGGGGGAGGGGGAGAGAGGGATGGGGAGGGGGAGAGAGCTGTGGTGGAGGGGGGAGGGATGGGGGAGGGAGGGGAAATAGTGGGGAGGGAGAGTGGAAGTAGGAGGGGTGGGGACAGTCCATCTGTTCCCCATTCCCTATCACCCCCAATCCTCTTTTTCTATTCCCACACACGTGATGATGCGCTTCGACACAGGCTGCGGGGGTGTGGGGGAGGGGCTGTGGCTGCTGCAAAGGCATATGTAAATGGATCCATTCCGATTGGACATCTGTGAGCATTGGGGATTGTGACATCACACAACGGAACCTTCACTAACATTCTATTGCTGAGAGCTGTTTTTTTAACATTTTGAAATTTTGGGGGTGGGGGGGGGGGGAGAAGGAGTTTACTTTAAAAAGAGTACATAAACACGACGAAATTTAATCAGGAGCAGCTATTCGTAAAGAAAAATGAAATCTCTACCGAAATGTAAAAAAATCTCGGCGTTTCTGCGTGCGGTGTCGGTGTAGCGCGGTATCAAAGGGGCTGGCTGGCACAAGTCAAGCAGGCGGATGGCAGGCGGACGGAAGGCGGACAGCAGGCGGACGGCAGCACAGAGTTTTAATATATTACTAGACCAAGTGCAGACCCGTTGGGTCTGTCTCCCCAACGTGCGTTTGCGGGTGGGGGGAGTGGGGCTGTGGCGTCACACTAACCACCCACCCGTTGGTTCTGTACCTCCAAAGCACGGTTGTGGGGCATGAATCTGGCACCCACAAACACACACACTCATAACACCCCTTGATATTATCTTAATATTTTAATTTGCTTCTTTTATCCCATCTCCACCCTATCCACTGACGAATAGCCCTCACCTCTCAGGTGCGTCTCGAGGGGGGTGGGACGGCAGAGAGAGAAAATTTAATGTTAGAAAAAAAAATTGTGATTAGGAGGGTGGAGAGGAAGGGGGGAGAGGAAGGGGAGAAAGGAGAGGGGGGAAGAGCGGAAGGAGAGGATGGGGGAGAGAGGTGAAGGGGGGGGTTGGAGCGGGCGTGCATGAGTCGAGCCGCGGGCTGTGAAGAGAGAAGGGCAGAGAGAGAGAGAGAGAGAGAGAGAGGGGAGAGACAGAGAGACTGGTACACCAAAAAAAACTGGAGAAACACAGCGGATGCAGCAGCATCTATAGAGCGAAGGACATAGGCAACGCTTTGGTCCGAAACCCATCCTCAGACATGTTTTGTCCCGAAACGATGCCTATTTCCTTCGATCCATAGATGCTGCTGCATCCGCTGAGGTTATATAGATTTTTTTTTGTGTACCTTTGATTTTCCAGCATCTGCAGTTCCGTCTTAAGGACAGAGAGACTGTTTGCGGGGTGTTTCCCCAACGCGTGTGGGCATAGGGCGGTATCAAAGGGGCTTTGTGGCACAAGTCAGGTGGCCCGCCGGACCGCCGGACGGATGGCAGCCACAGAGTTTTAATATATTAACTAGACCAAGTGCAGACCCGTTGGGTCTGTCTCCCCAACGTGCGTTTGCGGGGGGGGGGCGGGGGGGGGGGGCTGCTGCGTCACACTAACCACCCACCCGTTGGGTCTGTACCTCCAAAGCACAGTTGCGGGGTGTGAATCTGGCACCCACAAACACACACACTCATCACACCCCTTGATATTATCTTAATATTTTAATTTGCTTCTTTTATCCCATCTCCACCCTATCCACTGACGAATAGCCCTCACCTCTCAGGTTCATCTCGAGAATAGCCCTCACCTCTCAGGTTCATCTCGAGGGGGGGGGGGGGCAGAGAGAGAAAATCTAATGTTTGAAAAAAAAATTGTGAGGAGGGGGAGGAGGGTGGAGAGGAAGGGGGGAGAGGAAGGTGGGAAGAGAGGAGGGGGAGAGAGGAGAGGGGTGGAGAGAGGAAGGAGAGGATGGGGAGAGAGGTGAAGGGGGCGGGCGTGCATGAGTCGAGCCACGGGCTGTGAAGAGAGAAGGGCAGAGAGAGAGAGAGAGAGAAGGGGGAGAGACAGAGAGACTGGTACACACAAAAAAGCTGGAGAAACACAGCGGGTGCAGCAGCATCCATGGAGCGAAGGAAATAGGCAACGCTTTGGGCCGAAGCCCATCCTCACACGGGTTTTCTCCCGAAACGTTGCCTATTTCCTTCGATCCATAGATGCTGCTGCACCCGCTGAGGTTATACAGCTTTTTTTGTGTACCAGTCTCTCTGTCTCTCCCCCTTCGATTTTCCAGCATTTGCAGTTCCATCTTAAAGACAGAGAGACTGTTCCCAACGCGCGTTTTGCGGGAGGGTGGGGGGGGCTGCGGCATCACACTCACACTAACCACCCCCCAAACACATTCGGGGGGGAGAGGAAGACAGGGTGGGGAGAGAAGTGGGGAGAGGGAGACGGGTGGGGAGAGAAGAGGAGAGGGGGGAGGGAGGGGAGAGAGGGAGGAGGAAAGGGGAGAGATTGGTGAGGGAGAAGAGAGCAGGGTGGGGGAGAGGAGGGGAGGAGAGTGGGGCATGGGAGGAGAGCGGGGAGGGCAGGAAGGGGGAGAGGGGGAGGGGTTGTTAGAGGTGGAGAGAGGGGATGAGGGGAAGGGGAGAGGAGTAGGGGAAGAGAGGGAGAGAGGGAGGGGGGAGGGAGAGAGGTAGGGGAGGGAGAGGGGAAGAGTGGGAGTGAGGGGCAGAGGGGTAGCGGGGAGTGGTGCAAGAGAGAGGGGAAGGGGGTGGGGGGAGATGGGGGTGAAGAGGGGTGGTGGAGGGGAAGAGAGGGTGTGGGAGGGGAGGGAGGGGGAGAGGAGAGAGGGGGAAGAGTGGGGAGGGAGAGGGGAGGGGGAAGGGGGGGAGAGAAGTGGAAGAGTGGGGAGAGGGGTAGAGGGAGTGGTAGAAGAGGGACAGGGGGAGTGGTGGAAGAGGGACAGAGGGGTAGGGGAAGGGGTGGGGAAGAGAGCGGAGGGCGAGAGAGGTGTGGGGGGAGGGATAGGGAGGTGAGGAGGGAGATGGGGTAGGGGGTAGAGGGGGAAGAGTGTGATGGTGGGGGAAGAGTGGGAGGGGGAAGGGGGTGGGGAGAGAGAGGAAGGGGGTGGGGGAGGGAAGGGGTTGGGGGAGGGGGTGGGGGAGAGAGGGAAGGGGTGGGGGAGGAAGGGGTTGGGAGAGGGAAGGTGGTTGGGGAGAGGGAAGGGGGAGAGGGAGAGTGGTTGTGGAGAGAGGAGGGGTGGAGGAGGATAGGGAGAGCATGAGGAGAGGGTGATGGAGAGAGGGATGGGGAGGGGAGAGAGGGATGGGGGAGGGAGAGAGAGGTGTGGGGAGGGGGGAGGAGGAGATGGGTTAGGGGAGGGAGGGGAGGGGTGGGGGGAGAGAGGGGAAATAGTGGGGAGGGAGAGTGGAAGGGGGAGGGGTAGGGACAGTCCATCTGTTCCCCATTCCCTATCACCCCCAATCTCTTTCTCTATTCCCACACACGTGATGACGTGCTTCGACACAGGCTGCGGGGGGTGGGGGAGAGGGGCTGGGCTGGGGCTGCTGCAAAGGCATATGTAAATGACTCCATTCCAATTGGACATGTGTGAGCATTGGGCATCGTGACATCACACAATGGAAACTTCACTAACATTCTATGG
The DNA here is from genome assembly GCA_038087875.1 of Malacoraja senta. NCBI lineage: Eukaryota > Metazoa > Chordata > Chondrichthyes > Rajiformes > Rajidae > Malacoraja > Malacoraja senta. The sequence goes on from CM075999.1 coordinate 329,104, forward strand.
CTGAGAGCTGTTTTTTTTAAACATTTTGAAATGTTGGGGGAGGGGGAGAAGTATTTTATTTTAAAAAGTGACATAAACACGACCAATTAATCAGGAGTGGCCATTCGTAAAGATAAATGAAATCTCTTAGAATTGAAAAAAATATCGGCGTTTCCGCGTGCGGTGTGGGCGTTGGGTGGTATCATAGGGGCTGGGTGGCATAAGTCAGGCGGACCGCCGGACCGCCGGACGGATGGCAGCCACAGAGTTTTAATATATTACTAGACCAAGTGCAGACCCGTTGGGTCTGTCTCCCAATGTGCGTTTGCGGGGGGGGGGGGCTGCGGCGTCACACTAACCACCCACCCGTTGGGTCTGTACCTCCAAGCACGGTTGCCGGGTGTGAATCTGGCACCACAAACATACACACTCATCACACCCCTTGATATTATCTTAAAATTTAATTTTTCTTCTTTTATCCATCTCCACCCTATCCACTGACGAATAGCCCTCACGTCTCGAGGGTGGGGGGGCAGAGAGAGAAAATTTAATGTTAGAAAAAAAAATTGGTGAGGAGGGGGAGGAGGAGGGTGGAGAGGAAGCTGGGTTGGGAGAGAGGATGGGGAGAGAGTGGAAGGAGAGGATGTGGGAGAGAGGTGAGGGGGGTGTTGTTGGAGCGGGCGTTCATGATTCGATCTGCAGGCTGTGAAGAGAGAAGGGCAGAGAGAGAGAGAGAGAGAGAGAGGGGGGGATAGACAGAGAGACTGGTACACAAAAAAAATCTGGAGAAACACTGCGGGTGCAGCAGCATCTATGGAGCGAAGGAAATAGACAACTCTTTTGGCCGAAACCCATCCTCAGACGGGTTTTTTCCCGAAACGTTGCCTATTTCCTTTGATCCATAGATGCTGCTGCACCCTCTGAGATACAGTTTTTTTTGTGTACCTTCGATTTTCCAGCATCTGCAGTTCCGTCTTAAAGACAGACTGTTGGCGGGCTGTTTCCCCAATGCGCGTTTGAGGGGGGGGGGCTGCTGCGGCATCACACTCACACTAACCACCCCCCAAACACAGGCGGGGGGAGGGGGGAGAGGAAGACGGGGTGGGGAGAGAAGAGGAGAGGGGGAGGGAGGGGAGAGGGGGAGGAGGAAAGGGGAGAGATTGGTGAGGGAGAAGAGAGCAGGGTGGGGAGAGGGAGGGGGAGGAGAGGTGGGGAGTGGTAGGAGAGCGGGGAGGGCAGGAAGGGGGGAGAGGGGATGTTAGAGGTGGAGAGAGGGGATGAGGGGAAGGAGAGAGGAGTAGGGGAAGAGAGGGAGGGTGGAGGGAGACAGGTGGGGAGGGAGAGGGGAAGAGTGGGGAGTGAGGGGCAGAGGGGCAGAGGGGTAGCGGGGAGTGGTGCAAGAAAGAGGGGAAGGGGGTGGGTGGGAGATGGGGGTGAAGAGGGGTGGTGGAGGGGGAAGAGAGGTTGTGGGAGGGGAGGGAGGGGGAGAGGAGAGAGGGGAAGAGTGGGGAGGGAGAGTGGAAGTAGGAGGGGTAGGGACAGTCCATCTGTTCCCCATTCCCTATCACCCCCAATCCTCTTTCTCTATTCCCACACACATGACGACCCCCTTTGACACAGGCTGCGGGGGTGGGGGGGAGGGGCTGGGGCTGGTGCTGCTGCAAAGGCATATGTAAATAGATCCATTCCGATTTGTCATCTATGAGCATTGGGCATTGTGACATCACAAAATGGAACCTTCATTAACATTCTATGGCTGAGCTGGTTTTTTAAACATTTTGTAATGTTTGGTTGGGGGGGGGGAGAAGTATTTTATTTTTAAAAAGTGTACATAAACATGACCAAATTTAATCAGGAGTGGCTATTCGTAAAGATAAATGTAATCTGTTTAGAAATGGTAAAAAATATCGGCGTTTCCGCATGCTGTATGGGCCTAGGGCGGTATCAAAGGGGAATTTTGACGCCGGACGGATGGACGGAGGGATGGCAGCCACAGAGTTTTATATAATAGATAGATAGATAGATATATAGATAGATAGATAGATAGATAGATATAGATAGATAGATATAGATAGATAGATAGATAGATAGATAGATAGATAGATAGATAGATAGACAGACAGACAGACAGACAGACAGACAGACAGACAGACAGACAGACAGACAGACAGACAGACAGACAGACAGATAGATAGATAGATAGATAGATAGATAGATAGATAGATAGATAGATAGATAGACAGATAGATAGATAGATGTTAATGTTCTCTGGTTTGTTTTATGTGGGGGGTGGGGGAAGGGTTTGGGGGAAACTTTTTTTCAATTTCTTACCTTGCCGGAGATGCGATTGTTTTCCGGATCGTATCTCCGATCACTCTGCGGCCTAACGTCATGGAGCTGGAGGCCTTGCTCGGGACTGACTTTGAGCCACACCGCGGGGCCTTGATCCTACCATCGGAGCCGATCCCTTGCCTGGGATCAATGCTCCAACCGCAGCCTGCAGATTTCAACATCAAGGAGCTTGCAGTCTCAGGTAGAGACCGATGTCGGGAAGCTCCAACGACGCAGAAGGTTTGACCAGCCCCGACCCGGGGTCGATCGCCTGGAGCGGGGGAGCTGAGACCCCCCACGATGTGGAGCTTGATTGCCCCGATGTGGAGGGCCTGACCGCCGGCTATAGGAGCCAAGATCGCCCCGTCAACGGAAGGCTCGAGGCCCCCGACCGCCGGAGAACAAAGAAGGGAAGAGATTTAACTTTTTTTTTTAGCCTTCCATCACAGTGAGGAATGTGGAGGAGTCGCTGTGGTGGATGCTTATGTTAAAATGTATTTTGTGTGTCTTGTTGCTTTTTATTGCTATGACTGTATGGCAAATCAAATTCCTCGTATGTTGCAAAACATACTTGACTAATAAAGTATGATTATGATTATGATTATTCACTGGAATTTAGAAGGATGAGGAGATCTTATAGAAACATATAAAATTTTCAAAGGATTGGACAGGCTAAATGCAGGAAGATTTTTCCCGATGTTGGGAGAGTCCAGAACCAGGATTCAGTTTAAGAATAAGGAGTAGGCCATTTAGGAGATGAGGAAAAGCTTTTTCACCCAGAGAATAGTGAATCTGTGGAATTCTCTGCCACTGAAGACAGTGGAGGCCAATTCACTGGATGTTGTCAAGAGGGAGTTAGATTTAGCTCTTAGGGCTAAAGGAATCAAGGGATATGGGGAAAAAGGAGGAACGAGGTACTGATTTTAGATGATCAGTCATGAAGGGCCGAATGGTCTACTACTGCACCTAATTTTCTTTGTTTCTCTGTTTCTAGGATGAAAGGTTTGTAATGGGAATAGCAAGGGGAGTTAAAATGGTTCTTTATGTGGATACAATAAGGGAATTCAATCCAGATTCGTAAAATGGGGTTCACTGGAGCGGTGTCTAGGACTCGAAGAGAAACAGAACGAATGTGCATCAGACTGAAGAAGGGTCTCGACCCGAAACGTCGCCAATTCCTTCTCTCCATAGATGCTGCCTCACCCGCTGAGTTTCTCCAGCATTTTGTGTCTACCTCCGATTTTACCAGCACCTGCAGTTCTTTCTTAAGCATTATTGTTGAATGGGTTGGCAACGGAATAAAGAACGCATGAACACAAATCACTATAAATCAATAATAATAGGTTAGGGCATCAGCTGAAATCACCACAATACTCCAGTACATTAAGTAACCGTGATCTGCAGAAGAAATATAACACAAAGTAAGACAGGTGGAAGGAATGAGTAGAGAATTCAATTTCTAGTTAAATTCTTCTTCATGTTCAGCAGTTGTATGGGTGTTCTAATTCTGTGTTTATCAACCCACGGACGGAACGATAATGCGTGCAACAAGCATGCCAGTAAAATGCCCCCGTGCAGAGAAATGTTTAGGGAACAGTGTTAAGAATATGCTGCTGGTACTCTAATGTTGCTAATTGGCCACTGGGAATTACCCCTGGAGCAGGGAGGTACTGGAGAATTAGTGGGCAGTTGAAGGGCTTGGGAACAGTGAAGCAGGGAGAGGAATGGGATTAATAGGATTGCTTTGATATTAGGCTTCATGTTAATAGCTGAATATCCTACATCTTTGCCATAAAAAAGCATGAAAAATTGTGTGCAATTCTGTTATAACAACAGCCCACTAGAGGGCTGCACATGAATCCATTCTCAGCACACAGCGTGAGGTATAACTCTCAGGTACGAAGATGAGGGAAACACTAAAAACTGTAGGTTGCCGGAAAATTGGGCTAAACACAAAGCACTGGAGGAACTCAGCGGGTCAGGCAACATCTGTGGAGGGAACGGGTAGACGACGTTGCAGTCGGGACCCTTTTTCAGACTGATTGGCATATGGGTAGAGTAAGGGACAAAGTTTAGAGGTGAAAAGGGGACAAAAGGGGGTCAGTATTTAAGAGAAGAGGAGGAGTAAAATGAGAAGCCAGGGGGAGGGATGTGGAAGAACGGAAGAGGGGGTAGGGGAAAGAGGGGGGATAAAACTGAAATAATAGATTCAGGGATGGATGTTGATTGTACGAAGGAGGGCAAAGGAGCAGGGTGACAGCAGGGCCGGGAGATAGGTGGAGTAGTAGGTATGCACTAGAGTGGGGGAAGGGGGGGGGGGCAGATGAATGAGGGAGCAGGAGGGCTAAAGTCCAGAATTCAATGTTCATACTGTTGGGTTGTAAGCTACCCAAGTGGATTATGAGGTGTGTTCCTCCAGTTTGTGTGTGGCCTGACTCTGGTAACAGGGGAGGCCCCGGGCAGAAAGGTCAGAATGGGAATGGGATGGGGGAGTTAGAATGGTTAGCAACTGGGAGATCCAGTAGGCCTTGGTGGACCAAGCGCAAGTATTCGGCTAAACGGTTGCCGAGTCTGCGCTTGGTCTCGCCGATGTAAAGGAGATCACATCGAGAACGCCGGATGCAATTGGCGAGATTTGAAGAGATTCATGTGAGCATGCACATCATGGGAGACAACGTCCTCTCTGGTCCACAGCCTTTTCACAAAGACTCAGCAATGGTCATAGCCAAGCTTTGTTTACACACCAGCACCTTCCGCAGGTTCAGCTCGACAGGTGGGTACCACCAGGCATAGTGTCTGACCCATTCAATACCACCCGGCTGGTCCATCCCCACTGGACCATCTCGGACAGCTGATTGTGAAGGCCACCTGTCAATACCGGAGCAGATCATGGGATGACGTGAGGTTGGAGAGGGATATTATACAGGGAACGAGGAGGAGCAGTCCAGGGATTGATTCCCCTACCCTGTGTAAAATACAGTGCATTTGCCCTATCTAGTGTCACTGGAAATTTAAACAAGGTCAGTGATCAGTGAATGCTGTTTCCGACCGACTGCAGCAATGGACACTGCTCCACGCGCCCCGCCCCTTAACTCATTTACTGGCATTCCCTCTTAACTAGGCCATGGCACTAGCATTCCATTGCTGATCCACACCCTAACATACTTAGCACAGATGTAAACCAACACACACCTCGCTCAGCTTTTATACAGTGGTAGTCCCACTGTTTGTGGCAGCATTATCACCCAAATGTACAAAGCTCACACACGGAGTAGCGTCCTTCTACCTTGTAGCTAACTGCTGGGACAGGCACAGCCATGTGTCATTGTCCCCCATGGTGAAGAGTTGCCAACTTGAAGGTATTTGTCCACTGGGCTCTCAGCTCGGCCGGTTGCAGTGCTCACAACATGCACCAAGCCAAGGTGTGGCCCAGAGTCAAGCCCAGCTTCGGAGGTGGAGAGGATGTTTCCACTAGTGGGAGAGTCTAGGGCCAGAGGCCATAGCCTCAGAATAAAAGAATGTACTGTTAGAAAGGAGATGGGGCGGAATTGCTTTAGTCAGAGGGTGGAGAAACTGTGGAATTTGTTGCTACAGAAGACTACAGAGGCCAAGTCAATGGATATTTTTAATGTGAAGATTGATAGATTCTTGATTAGTACGGGTGTCATGGGTTATGAGGAGAATGAAGGAGAATGGGGTTGAGAGGGGAAAGATAGATCAGCCATGATTGAATGGTGAAGTAGACGTAATAGGCTGAATGGCCTAATTCTGTCCCTATAACTCCTGAACATGGAGTCTGGTCTGTTAAAAGTTCAGCAGCCTTCCGCCACCTCCAGTCACATGGGGACAGGGAGCGGCGCGCTGAGGTGATTAGTGACCATGATTGGTCTGCCTCCCCGTCTGTCCAGGGCAGATATGACTTACTGCTGGATGTTCTTCCTACACCATGCCCCCGTGTCCTGGCAGATTGGGCAGTGGCCCTCTCTGGGCAGATGCCCTGCCACACGGCACCCACAACTTTACTCCCTGTTGGCTTCTGCAACCTGCTTCAACTCCAGGAGTCAGCAAACACTTGTTCAATTCCAGCGGCAACAATCTGAAGAAGGGTCCGGACTCGAAACATCACCTATCCACCTCTCTAGAGATGCTGCCTGGCCCACCGATTAACTCAAACACTTTGTGTTTTGCTTAAGATTCCAGCATCTGGAGTTCCTTGTTCCTACACTATGAGCAAGTAATCCCCATGTGTGTACAGCAAATCCATATAAAAAAGCAGGTGGGAAAGTAAGGGGATCCTTCTGCTGGAGAAAGCATCTCCTTCTAGACATGTCCTGCAGAAAACGTTGTTTATCCACCCCCCTCCACAGATGCTGCCTGACCCCTTGAGTCTCTCTAGCACTTTGTGCGTTTTGCTTAAGATTCCAGCATCTGCAGTTCCTTGTGTCTCCCAGAGGGCAGCAAATGGAACATTGATCTTCATAACCGCAGTGTTGTATCTGCCTCATGCCACAACCCTTCGGGGGAGGGGGGGAGGGATATTAGTGTGTCTACTAATCTCTGACAATTATGGCGCTCATCATGACCACAACCACATTACAAATTAAAACACAAGTACTTGCTTTATAACTCCAGGGTAGACAAAAATGCTGGAGAAACTCAGCGGGTGAGGCAGCATCTATGGATCGAAGGAATAGGTGACTTTTCGGGTCGAGATGAGGGTGGGTGGGGCGGGACGAAAGAAAGGAAGAGGCGGAGACAGTGGGCTGTGGGAGAGCTGGGAAGGGGAGGGGAAGGAAGGAGAAAGCAAGGACTACCTCAAATTAGAGCAGTCAATGTTCATACCGCTGTGGTGTTAACTACCCAAGCGAAATATGAGGTGCTGCTCCTCCAATCTGCGGTGTGACTCACTCTGGCCATGGAGGAGGCCCAAGACAGAAAAGTCGGATACGGAATGGGAGGGGGAGTTGAAGTGCTGAGCCACCGGGAGATCGGGTTCGTTAATGCAAACTGTGCAGAGGTGTTGGGCGAAGCGAGTGTCATCGATGTAGAGCAGTTGACACCTAGAGCAGCGGATGCAATAGATGAGGTTGGAGGAGGTGCAGGTGAAGCTCTGCCTCACCTGGAAAGACTGCTTGGGTCCTTGGATGGAGTCGAGGGGGGAGGTAAAGCGACAAGTGTAGCATTTCCTGCGGTTGCAAGGGAAAGTACCAGGGGAGGGGGTGATTGGGTGGGAAGGGACAAATTGACCAGGGAGTTGCGGAGAAAGCCGAAAGGGGAGGAGATGGGAAGATGTGGCCAGTGGTGGGATCCCGTTGAGTGGCAAAAATGTCGGAGGATTATCTGTTGTATGTGGCGGCTGCTAGGGTGGAAGGTGAGGACAATGGGGACTACAAGTGGGGGGATGGGAAGTGAGAGCGGAGTTACGGGATATAGAAGAGACCCTGACGAGAGCCTCAGCTATAGTAGAAGAGGGGAATCCCCGTTCCCTAAAGAATGAGGACATCTCCGTTGCCCTGGTTTGGAACACCTCATCCTGGGTGCAGTTGTAGCGCAGACGGAGGAATTGGGAGTAGGGGATAGAGTCCTTACAGGAAGCAGGGGTGGGAAGAAGTGTAGTCATGATGAAACTGAAACTGATCGGCCTCTATGAGGAGCTCGCCTTCACTGACCTGGAGCTGGTGGTGGCTGCCCTCAGAGACAGTCAATGTGGACCAACTCAATGAAGAGTTTTGTGCTGACCGAGAGGAAATTCAGAAAGCCACCAGTGAGAAGTGGGTGGCAGTTTTCCAAAACATAGGGAAAGCCAACGATCAACATGTTCAGGATTGTCTCATTTGTCCTCGGTGTACCAGGCTAAAATGCCCTTGTAGAGAGGATCTTCTCTCTAGTGGCCATTAAATGGTCAGACTCAAGAAACAGATGCAGCACAGAGCTGATCAAAAATGAACTTCAAATATCTGTGAACTGTGACTTGTCATGTAAGGACTTCTGTGTAAAAGGACAAAGGACTGCTTGAATCTTGACTGACGGTGAGTCCCCCCACCTTTTCCTCTTTTGCAGTGATTATATGTCTACTCTATAGGCACATACAGATAGGGTTATTTGGTGTTATTTCATGTCTGACTGGTAGTCAGATTATGCTCTGTATAATGCTTTGTTATAATTTGGTGTTGCATTTCATATATAACACTGAGGATATGAATACATGGTTCATATATTTGATTTGTTTATCTATTCAGGGTTGGGGTTTTTTCTCTCTCTCTCTCTCTTTTGAGGAAGGTCCTGTTACCATGTGCTAGCTGCCAGCCCCCTCAGTCACTTCATCCCGGGCCTGCACCATACCCACACCGCTGCAGCACGCCACCTTTTGTGAGTGGGAAAGTTGGCAACCCTACCGGTAAGGGACTCCATTCGGCCCTGGCGCCGAAGAAGTCTTTGCCCGCCTTATTGCGGCTTCCACTTCCTTCCACTTTGGTGGCAAAACATCTAACTTATACTCTATCTCTCCTAAGGGTCTTCTTTTCGTGCCCATCTTGTTACAAAGGACGCAAGCTTCCGGCGACAATCAGTGGAAGCCTTCACTTATCGCAATAGATGATGGTGGTAGCAGAATTAGCTCAGGATACTTCCAGTTACCAGCCCCGCCACGTGGACACTTCTTCTATGGGGCCTCTCCTAAGGGTGGTATATTTGGAGGGAATCCCATTTCCCTTTTCTTTTCTGGATCTGAGTATGTCCTTTTAAAATATTCCTCTAACTCTTCCTTTGTAGCTTTGAACTTTCCACTTTTTTCCTGACTAAACATTTTTTTAACATATTTAAATGGACCCCTATAAAATTCTGACCTGACTCACTCCTTCTTCCTCTTAAGGTGTTCTGCCCTCCTTAATATTGCTAACCAATTTCTTAATTCTTTCTGGGAAACATTAATTCCCTCTCGCATCAACTGTAGCCTTTCTCCACTGCTCTCTCAAGTGTCTCCTCCACTAATCTCTTGCTTTCTCTGTCTCGTCTAGATCTAAACACCTGTAGAGCCTGCATCTTCTTTTTCTCAATAACACCAAACCTATCCGCATCATATTGCTAAATATACTCTCCCATCTTATCTAACTTGTTTTTCACTGTCCCTTAAGGACATTTAACTCTAGGTTTCAGCCCACCGTTCTTCTCCCTGAATGGCAGATTAACCTCACCACCACCTACATCCCCCCTCTACAGCACTTGTTCCCTCCTCATCAGTAACAGGGGTAATGATATCCTGCGGACTGTGGTTTTCTACCCCTCGCTGAACTCGACTGACTTCTCAAGAAATACTGTTCAATGCGATTTCCCTGGACTCCCTTTAACAAGCACCTCTTCTTTCCCTGATGTATTCTGAGGCCTTTTGCTGTTGTTACTTTCTGCCAACCACAAGAACAGACCTGGATCTTCTTTCCCTCTACCACTGAGCTGCTGTCCTTCATTGATGCGCTAATCCTACTCGTAGTTTTTCCGTTCCATGGTCTGTAGCCGGTAATCCACCTGTGAGTCATCTTCCACCCCAGCTCTCGCAGACTCTAGGGGTATCTTTCTTTTATTTGCCATAGCTTTTAAGAGGTGCAGAGAGACTGTTTACAATCTATGCTACTGCTCCAATGAGGTGCTAACCCATAACAGCTCCAGTGGGGTCTATTCCCTCCTGTCATCTGTCGTTCTAAGCTGTCACATGGACTTTCTCTAGTTGTCAGCTGCTCTCTGTTCACAGCAGTCACTAGCTGGGCCAAATGTTAAATTACAATTAAAACACAAAGTACTTGCTAGAACTCCAGGATAAGCGCTCAACTAAGAAAACCCAGCCCAAAACCAAAGTATTATCTAACTAAATACACCAACTTACAATAAATGACTCTATACAAAAAATAACACAAGACAGCTACCTACATATGAGATTTAAGATTATCATTTAACTTCTCTAACAACCTTCATGTACAAGAGTGCTTGTATGTCCCAGATCACTTTGGTGATGCCCAAATAGCCACAAGCATCTACAGATTTGAGATCCATGATCATAATCTTCTGCCTTACCAAGAGCCTTTCATTATTGCTTACCCTGTATCTTTCTCAGAAATCTATTTAATGTACATCTTGAGCGAAAAATAACCTTTGTTTTTGCTGTTTAGCTTCAGCCCTGCTATAAATACTCTGTCTCTGCCTAGGCGGACTGCTGGAGGCTCTCTCTAATTCCATTGTACCATTTAAATGTCAGATGTTTTCAAGCCACTTGTTCCTGAGCCTCGAGGTTTATTGTCAGTTTTAGACTGACCTAAGCAGTTTGATCAGGAAATTTAAACAAAAACAAACCTGTCCACTTTTCCAAATCTCGAGGGCCTGGCAAGGCATTAGCTCTTAGAGCACAGAACAGTACAGCACAGGAACCGACCCTTCGGCCCACAACGTCTGTACCGAACATGAGGCTAAGTTGAACCAATCTCCTCTGCTGCTCATGATCCATATTTCTCCATTTCCTGCATATCCATATGTCTATCTGAAAGCCTCATAAATGCCACTATCATATCTGGCAGTGCGTACCAGGCAAACCTATGCCCTTTGACATTTCCACCCTGAAGGGATAAGCAGTTCCTCCAGCACTTTGTCTTTTGCTCAAGATTCAATCATCTTCAGTTCCTTTTGTCTACAGCTATTGGCTCAGTCGAAAAACTTGAACATTGGGAACTTTTTGCCATCTAGCAGGCACTATATAACTGGCTTGGAAACGGGCTCTTTGATGCACCGAGTCCTTGCCGACCATCAATCCCTCTTTCTCATCCTTTTCACTGTACCTCAGCGCACGTGACAATAATAAACGTAATCCTAAACCTACATCCATAGGAACTACGGGCAATTTACAGAGGTCAATTAACCGACAAACCCGCAAGTCTTTGGGATGTGGGAGGGAACTGGAACGCCTGGAGGAAACCCACGTGGTCATAGGGAGAACGTGCAAATTCCACACAGACAGCACCTGAGGTCAGGAACGAACCCGAGGATCTGGCACTGTGAGACAGCAGCTCTACAAGCTTTTAACTTAACTTAAAATACTAGAGTATAAAATATATCTTATCCAGATTATCTACTTGTAAATCTTTTTTCAATTAGTTGTGAATTATTATTTAATTTAGTTTAGTTTAGAGATACAGCCCGGAAACAGGCACTTTGGCCCATTGAGTCCATGCCAATCAGCAATCTCCACACACTAGCAATATCCTACACACACTAGGGGCAATTTATACAATTTTTCAACAAGCCAATTAACCTATAAACCTGTACATCTTTGGAGCGTGGGAGGAAACCGGAAATCCTGGAGAAAACCCACGCAGGTCACGGGGAAAATATACAAACTCCATAATGACAGCACCCACAGTCAGGATCGAACGCGGGTCTCTGGTGCTGCAAGGCAGCAGCTTTTGCAGAATTTGCAGAAAACAGAGTGTGGAGAAAAGGGAGAGATGTGAATGGTAGTGGGATCATGTTGCAGGTGTGGCAAAGGCAGAGAATGGTGTGTTGGGTGCCGAGGGTTGAAAGGTGAGGACCAAAGCAACTCTATTCCTGGAGGTACAAGGACCTGTAGATGCTGGAATCTTGAGCAAAACACAAAGTGCTGAAGGAACTGAGCATTTCAGACAGCATCTGTGGAAGAAATGGATAGTTGACATTTCGGGCCAGGACCCTTCATCAGACTTATTGGAGTTTAGTTTAGTTTAGTTTAGCGATACAACAGACCCGGTGGGCCACCGAGTCCGCACCGACCAGTGATCCGTGCACATTAACAAGCCTACACACACTAGGGACAATTTACACTTATACCAAGTGTACAAACCCTAGCCAAATAACCTACAAACCTGGACGCAGTTGGAGTATGGGAGGGAAACGAAAATCTTGGGGAAAACCCACGCGGTCACGGGGAGAACGTACAGACCGTAAAGGCAGCACCTGTAGTCGGGATCGAACCTGGGTCTCTGGATCTGTAAGCGCTGTGAGGCAGCAACTCTACCGCTGCGCCACCGTGCCGAGTGTAGAAGAATAAGCTGGAAAAGAGAGGTGGGGCAGGGAAGTGATAGGGAGTTTGATTGGGAGATGGGTGGAGTAAGTGACAAAGGCTGGGGGTAAAAGGAGACAAAGGGGTGTCAGATAGGGAGGGATGTGGTATAAAATGCAAAGCCAGAGGGTATAAGTAGAAGGGAACATTGGAGTGGAAAGAGAGGTGGGATAGTGGAAGTGATTCTGGGTGGGAGAAAACAGGAAAGATAGAGGGGTGTGGGAGGCTATTACTTAAAAGTAGAGAACCCAATGTTCACACCAAAGGTAGATGCAAAATGCTGGAGTAACTCAGCAGTACAGGCAGCATCTCTGGAGAGAAGGAATGGGTGATGTTTCGGGGCGAGACCCTTCTTCAGACCTTCGATTTAAACCAGCATCTGCAGTTCATTCCTGCCAATGTTCACACCATTGGTTTGTAAGCTACGTAAACAGAATACCGACTGCCGGCATCATTGCCTGAAGTATCAGGTCACCGAAAAATTTGCGGCGTGATGCGGCATGACGAGGCGTGACGACGTATTGACACGCGGTGTTTTTTCAAGTGTCGCAACATTTTTTTTGCCGCCGCTAGATTGTGAAATATTCAAAATCTTTTGGCGACACTGGTATGACGCCGGCAGTCACCGATAAAATCGGCAAGTGGGACAGGCCCTTAACACCATTTTTTGACTAATGTGGACTCCCTTCAGTTCCTCCCTCCCACTAGATCCTCGGTCCTCTAGTATTTCCGGGAGATTGTTTATGTCTTCCTCAGTGAACACAGAACCAAAGTACTTGTTTAACTGTTCTGCCATTTCCTTGTTTCACATTATAAATTCATCTGTCTCTGACTGTAAGGGACTTACATTCATCTTCACTAATCTTTTCCTTTTTACATACCTATAGAAACTTTTACAGTCAGTTTTTATATGTCCTGCAAGTTTTTTTTCATGCTCTTTTTCCCCCCTCTTAATTAACCCATTTGTCCTTCTCTGTTGAGTTCTAAATTTCTCCCAGCCCTCTGGTTTGCCGCTTCTTCTGGTCAATTTATATGCCCCTTCCTTGGCTTTAACGCTATCCTCGAATTCCCTCGTCAGCCAAGGTTGAGCCGCCTTCCCTTTTATTTTTTTGCCAGACAGTGATGAACAATTTAGGGAGAGAGAGAGAGAGAGAGAGAGAGTTAACCTATTAATAGAGCAGGTAATTCAGTTGGAGTAGGTGAGTGAAAAGATGTTGATGCAAATAGCTGAGCTTTGGTTAGAATGCACACAGCTTACTGTGCACTTTTTTGATCTCTTTACCAAAGAGATAAATATTATTGGAGAAGCATTGAGGGTTTGCTCAGTTGATTAAGGGGATACAAGGTTGTTCATTGAGGAGACATAGAAACATAGAAACATTAAAAATAGGTGCAGGAGTAGGCCATTCGGCCCCTCGAGCCTGCACCGCCATTCAATATGATCACGGCTGATCATTCAACTCAGTATCCTGTACCTGCCTTCTCTCCATACCCCCTGATCCCTTTAGCCACAAGGGCCACATCTAACTCCCTCTTAAATATAGCCAATGAACTGGCCTCAACTACCTTCTGTGGCAGAGAATTCTACAGATTCACCACTCTCTGTGTGAAAAATGTTTTTCTCATCTCGGTCCTAAAAGACTTCCCCTTATCCTTGAACTGTGACCCCTTGTTCTGGACTTCCCCAACATCGGGAATAATCTTCCTGCATCTAGCCTGTCCAACCCCTTAAGAATTTTGTAAGTTTCCATCATTGAGAATAAGTGGAACAGGTTTGGAGATCCAACACGGTACCATAGGATTGAACCAGCTTTAGATAGCCCATGGCTGATCTTTATCTATGGATAGTAGACAAAAAAGCTGGAGAAAATCAGCAGGTGAGGCAGCATCTATGGAGCGAAGGAATAGGCGATGTTTCGGGTCGAGACCCTTCTTCATCCATTTATCTATGGATAGATCATCATAATCCTTGATTCCCCTGTGGTCATAACATCGCTGTTTCTCTGCCCTAAACACACTTAATGACCTGGAGTGACAAGAAATTGCAGATGCTGGTTTACAAGAAAAGACACAAAGTGCTGGAGGAACTCAGCGAGTCAGGCATCTATTCACCTCCAGAGATGCTGCCTGAACCGCTGAGTTACTCTAGCACATTACGTCCTCTTTAAGACCTAATGACTTAATATCTTTAACTCTTTGGGATAAAGAAGTCTTACTTATAATTCTGAGAAAGGATATTCTACCTACTCTCAGTGATTAGTAAATAAGCCTAATCTGAAGACAATGCCGAGCAAACAAAACGAAGTGTTTGAGAACTCAGTGGGTCAATCTAAAGAAGTGTCCTGACCTGAACTGTTCTTTGCCCATCTTCCACCACAGATGTTGCATGACCCGTCAAATTTCTCCAACACTCTGCTTTGCACTCACGATTCCAGCCTCTTGAGCCCACAAAACAATGCTTCCTCGTTCTCTCCTCTTCAACCTGGCATCTATGACAGGAAGAACCTTGTCTCAAGAACATTCTATGCCACCGTGCACTTGGACTTCAACAGGCAAGATGTCAGGTTGTTCTGCAGGAAAGGACAGATCCTTTCCTGTCTCTGTTTGCCGCGGGTGCTGTATTGAGACAACTTGGTGGGTGCATGGGAAGAGATCTGCAAAGGTTTACTGGAGATAATGTTTCCTACTCTGGACCCTTCATCTCAGCTTCCTGGTCAGAGAGCCCTCTCTTCTTTTCCCAGCCAAGAGTGCGGCCAAGTGTGAGGCCCATCAATAAGTTCATGTCTGTCAGCACAACAGTACACAAAGGGGCCTGAAATAAATGGAGACACAGGGAACTGCAGATGCTGCATCTTGAATAAACCACAAAGCGTTTGGAGTACCTCAGCAGTTGAGGCAGTATCTCTGGGGAGCATGGACAGATGATGTTTTGAGTCAGGACCGTTCTTCTGACTGATTGTACCAGGGGGGAGAAATCTGTAAAAGTGGTGGGGATGGGAAAGAGCCTGACAAGTGTTAAGTGGATACACGTGAGGGAAATTGATTGGAATATGGGTGGAGTCGCCTCGGGGTGAAGTGAAGACAAAAGGGTGTACAGGTAAGGAGAGACCAGGAGTGAAATGTAAAGCCAGAGGGATGGATATAGGTGGAAGGGTTTGGGGGCCAGAAATAAATGTTGGCCCCATCAACATCCAAGGCTTCTACTGCTCCTCAAATACAATGTAAGCAACGGAGGATTCCTTTCAGTCGTGTGACTATGGCCTCTTTCCTTCTAGTGAATGTCACTATTATGTGTGTACATAATACTGCAGACCGTTCATCAATGTGCCTCATTCATCAGTGTTCCTGCCAGTTCCACACTCCTTGCCAGCCTGGCTGGCTGTTTTGCATGCACAATCCAAGCTTGCCCACAATACATACTGCCTCACGATACCCATTCACAATCCTAACCTCCAAGGATGAACACTAGCAGTTGACACCTCACACTGAAGCCATTTTGCTGCATGAAACACTAATTCAACCTACTGAGTTCACGCCAGATCATGGTGCCTCCCACAAGTCTCATTCCCTCTCTTATATCCCAAATAGCCAATTCTCTCCCCCATTCTTCATGAATTCCACATTGATTCTCACACCATGGGTAATTTACAGCAGCCAAGTAACATGCCAAAGTGCACTGGGCTACAACAAGATGTGGAGTCAAGTCAAGCTTCTGGTCAATATGTGTTATCCACACAGGTTTTTGGCTCGTCTCTCCGGTCGCTCTAAGGCCCTACATCACGGAGCTGGAGGCCTCCTCGGGATTATCTTTGAGCCCCACCGCAGGTCATGGACTTACCATCAGAGCCGATCCCTTTCCTGGGATCGCTCCAACCGCGGCCTGCGGACTTTAACATCAAGGGCTCGCAGTCTCGGGGGAGACCGAGTCGGGAAGCTCGGTCTCCCCGTTCGACAAGCCCTGACCCAAGGTCAGATCGCCGAGATTTCACCCGACTGATCGCTCCGACGAGGAAGGCCCGCTGCCGGCTACGGGAGTAAGGTCGTCCCATCAATGGAAGACTCGAGGCCCCCGACTGCTGGAGGACAAAGAAGGGAAGAGATTGAACTTTTTTTCGCCTTCCATCACAGTGGGGAATGTGGAGGAGGCACTGTGGTGGATGTTTATGTTAAAAAGTATTTTGTGTGTTCGGTTGCCTTTTATATGTATGACTGACGGCAAATGAAATTCCTCGTATATGGTGCAAAACATACTTGGCTAATAAGAGAGTTTGGTATTCCCCAAAACGCAAGGATTCATGGGATTTGTCAAAGGTCATTCACCATAAAGAAAAAGCGAACGAAGCGCTGGCTGCAGAAACTGTGTATAAATTCTTATCTTTATTCATAATTTATGTGTAAAAATATATTTAATCTGAGGAACGGGAGTGCCACATGGTCACATTATAGGAAAATTAATGGATTCCAGACTGGAACACAATGATAATAATAATAATAATAATACATTTTATTTATGGGCGCCTTTCACAAAGTCTCAAGGACACCTTACAAAGTTTAACAAATAGTGTAGAAACATGTAAGCGGAATGAAATAAATAGCAAAGACATCACCAGTACACAAATTAAAGATAGAATTAAATCCCAAAACAAAAATCAAAAACACAACATGGAAGAGAGAGCAGTTTCTTTCAAATTTCACTATTCTGCTAAATTCAAGGCAATGGAATTCTTCAGCCTCATCTATGAATACAAATGAGCAATGAAATTCTCGATTCCAGAGGGACTCCCATAAATGGTCAACTCCTCATTCCCCCAAAGGAACAGGTAGCAGGAGAGCGGGGTGGAACAGCGAGAGAGGGGGCAGATGTGAGTGGGAGACAGGGTAGAGCGCGCACACAGGCCCGCGCCTTATCCGCAGCCAGGATTGAACCCGGGTCCCCGGTGCCGCAAGCCCTGCCGAACAGCCACTGGATCGCCCCCCCAAACCCCACCCCCCAAACCCCCCCCCCCACCCGAGTGTCCTATCCCTGCCGGTTGGTGGCTGGAGACGTCCAAGGCAACCCCGGACCAATGACACCAGCGGTCCCAGGCCCACAGCCAGCACGGAGAAGAAGCGCCGACCCCAGCTCAATTCCTCCTGACCCGCCGAGCAACTGCAGCACGCCGTGTGCATCCCCCATTGATGACCAGCGCTTGGCCCCAGCCGGCACCAAGGGGGGCCAACTGACAGCCACTGTACAAGGAGGGAGGTCCCCGGCCCACCGGAGAACAGCCCCCCCCAGGAGCCAGAGCCAGCGCCTTCTCCCCACACCTCCGGCCACCTCCGGCTGCCCCCAGACAGGGACGTGACGCCCAGGAGGGGACGGGGACGGTCCAGCAGCAACTCAACAGTTCCCGCAGCGCTGAAGACCCGGTCCCGACCCCGACCATGGATGACCATGATCTCGATCACTCACCAAAGCATAAAGCAATAAAAACGACAAAATAATCTGAGGTTTTAACAAAGAAGCAATAAATACAAATAATTCATAATTTGAAAGGAGTATTTTCCGAGAAGAATCAAAGCTGGAAAAAATGGAAGAAATGAAGATCTCTTTGTACACAGCACCACTGCTTTCCAGCAATGTTTATGCATTGTGACCTTTGACCTGGGCATGCGCAGTCAGAATACCGAACTCGCTTATAAAGTATTATTGTATTGCTTTGTTGCTTGCAGCAACATCACAAGCACAGTCTCAGACAGCACTCAAACATACGAATCATGCATCCATTATGTATATATTCTTCAAGACAATTTGCATACCGGACAAATAGATCAGTGGATGACGCAGTCAACCTAGGCCTGCACGTCATCCTCCAGCACCTAGATTGCCAGGGGACCCATGCAAGGAATTTGTTTGTGGATTTTAGCTTTGCATTCAACACAATTGTACCAGAGCTACTACACTCCAAACTCTCCCAGTTGACTGTGCCTGGAGCCCTTTGTCAGTGGATCACCAAGTTCCTGACAGACAGGAAGCACCATGTGAGGCTGGGCACGCACATCTCGGACCCGCTGACCCTGAGCACAGGAGCACCGCAAGGCTGCATACTCTCCCCTCTTCTTTACTCTCTCTACACCAACGACTGCACTTCCACAGACTCCTCTGTCAAGCTTCTCAAGTTTGCGGACGACACAACCCTAATTGGACTGATCCAGGATGGGGAGGAATCTGCCTAGACAAGAAGCGACACAGCTGGCGTCCTGGTGCCATCGCAACAACCTGGAGCTCAATGTACTTAAGACAGTGGACCTGATAGACTTTAGGAGAGTCTCTCCTCCCTCCACTCACCATGAACAACACCACAATCACATCTGTGGAGTCATTTAAGTTCCTTGGAACCATCATCTAGAGGACTTTAAATGGGAGGCCACCATCAACTCCACAGTCAAAAAGGCCCAACAGAGGATGTAATTCCTGCTGCAGCTGAGAAAACACAATCTGCCACAGGCAATGATGGTCCAATTCTATACAGCCATCATAGAGTCTGTCCTCACCTTCTCCATCATGGTCTGGTTTGGCTCAACCATGAAGCATGACATCTGGAGTCTGCGGCGCATCGTTAGATCAGCCGAAAAGGTTATTGGCTGCAACCTTCCCCCCACCGACAAACTGTACACTGCAAGGGCCAGGAAGCGAGCGGGTAAGATCATCTCTGACACCTCTCACCCGGGCCACAAGCACCTCCCTCTGTAAGGCGACTCCGGACTGTCAAAGCCGCCACAGCCAGACATAAAAACTGTTTTTTTTCCATGAGCAGTAGCTCTACTCAACAGCCAAAAGTCATGTAGCCTCCTTTTGCTCTGGTATTTTATTTCATTCTTCACATGTTTAAATTATAATGTTTTATTTTTAATTGTCTACTGTATATCATGTTGTCACTTGCGAGCAAAGCACCAAGGCAAATTCCTTGTATGTATACATACTTGGCTAATAACATTTACTCAATTCAATTCAATTCAAAAAGTGCAACAACTTTCTTTAGAGATAACTATCCAAGGTACATGGAAAGGAAAGGTTCAGAGAGACATTGGCCAAAAGCCAGCAAATGGAACTAGTATAGATGGGGCATTTTGGTCAGCCTAGACAAGATGGGCTGAAGGGTCTGATTACGTGTTGTATGACTTTGTGACTCTATTTGTCCAAAACACAAGTAGAAAACAAGTCCAGGAGGTGGTCCATAGCGTTCCATTGACAAGGTTGCAAACAAACCCTAGAAGACAACACTGCTATAACAACCTCTCTGACTACAGAGAAATGATGTGTCCAGTTTTGTCCTTTAGAACATCGAATAGTACAGCACAATATTTCTCCCAAATATGATGCCTAGTTAAACCATGGATCATCAGCCTGCACATGATCCATATCCCTCTATTCCTTGCATTTCAATGTGCCTATCTAAAAGCTTCTTAAACACATCTGCCTCCATCACTACCCCCTACCCCTGGCAATGCGTTCTAGGCCCCCACCACTCTCTGTGTAAAATACTTGCCCAGCACATCTCCATTAAACATCCCCATACTCACCCTAGAGCTATGCCCTCTAGTGTTGGGCATTTGCACCCTGGGAGAAAAGTTCTGACTGTCTACCCTATCTAGGCCTCTTATAATTCTATATACTTCTATCAAGTCTATCGTCAAACTCTGACGTTCCAGAGACAACAATCCAAGTTTATCCCACCTTTCCCTGCAGTAGCAACTCTTTAATCCAGGCAGAATTCTGGTAAACTCATCTGCACCCTCTCAAAAGCCTCCAATAGTTTCCTGTAATGGAGCAACCAGAACTGCACACAATACTCCAAATAGATCATTTCTGGATCTATTAGCCACAGTTTTGTCCAACTGTCTTATAATTTACAGAGGCCAATTACAGAGGCAATTTACAGAGGCCAATCAACCTACAAATCGACATGTCTTTGGGATGTGGGAGAAAACCGGAGCATCAGAGATGCTATCTGGCACGCAAACTCCACACAGATAGCACCCAAGGTCAGGATTGAATCAGGGTCTCAGGTGCTGTAAGGCAGCGGCTCTACCACTGGCCCATTTCACCCATTAAATCTTTACCTTCTCTCTGAGAAAATCCATCAGTCCCATTCCTCCTCTTATTCACTCCTACACACCACCAACTTCACCATAGTCTGGTTGAAAGAACTTGACCTGAAACGTCATCTGTCCATTCCCTCCACAGATGCTGCCTGAGTTCCTCTAGCTGCTCGCTTGTTTTCTCCCTAATGCCTGCCACCATCTGCTCCCGTGACATCATCTTGAGGGTTCCACACGCCCAGATGCTCGGCCCTGGGATGTACACAAGCAGTTGGCATGTAAATGGTGCAATTTGGAACCACACCCTGGAGTATAAATAATGGATATTTCTTTGTTTCATTCAATGTCATCATGCTGGATTATTTGAGTATTCTCCCCACTTTCTCAGTAATTGTTGTGCACTTACACTGGCGATTACTCATGCTGAACAAAAGGCTCTGTTTTGTCAGCTTGGTACCTAACAACATGGTAACCTCTCCTGTCACAGAGAAGGGTGAGACTTTGGTGATGCTGCAAGAGTCTGGGGAATGGTGTAAGAGTCCATGTCGCAGTTCATTCCAAGCTGCTCCGTCAATGATGCCGACTGGCCCATTCCGCACCGCAGGAGTACGTGCTGAGGGACTCACTGAAGCTTTGTGCAGCCAACGCCAAGGCTCAGTGGGG
This sequence comes from Malacoraja senta, assembly GCA_038087875.1. Lineage (NCBI taxonomy): Eukaryota > Metazoa > Chordata > Chondrichthyes > Rajiformes > Rajidae > Malacoraja > Malacoraja senta. The sequence goes on from CM075999.1 coordinate 350,234, forward strand.
GAGTACCACAGTCTAGATTCGTTCCGCTGCTGGACATTGAGGGACAGAGTCCAGTGGGGACACCCCCCAAACAAGGGAAGGGGTATCACCCCACAGGGGTGGCAAGGTTGTTTTGTGTAAAGATTGGTGCGAACGCAACTGAATATGACACTAGTGAATATATAGATAATGTATGAAGAACAATTTTGTTTCGTACATATTTTTAAACTGAATAAAGATTATATTTGAAATAAAAATCTCCTTGCACCAATCTGAATTCTTCACCCATAACTACCCTGCCTGTTTCAAGAAGAAATGCTTTGAGAAACATTGTCAAATATGATTTCCCTTTCATAAATCCATGTTGATTCAGCCCAGCATAATTGTTATTTTTTATTGCCCAGTTACCAATTCCTTGAAGCATATTTCATACCAGTGACACTAGGCTAATCATAGTTCCCTATCTTCCTCTCCCTCTTAATGAAATAGTGGTGCAGGCAGATGGGGTTAGTTAAATTGGCATCAGTTCCGTTTAGTTTAGAGATACAGCGCGGTAACAGGCCCTTCTGCCGCACCGATCAGCGACCCCTGCACATTAACACTATCCTACACTAGGGACATTTTTTACATTTATACCAAGCCAATTAACCTACAAACCTGTACTTCATCAGAGTGATCCTTTTCCTGTGCTATAGTGTTCTACGTTCTATTCACACTTAGACACATAGTCATAGTCATACAGCACAGAAACAGACCCTTTGGCCCAATTTGTCCCTGCTGACCAAGACGCCCCATCTACGTTAGTCCTACCTGCCTGCGTTGCCCCATATCCTTCTAAACTTTTCCTATCTATCTATCTATCTATCTATCTGTCCAAATGTCTTTTAAATGTGTTATAGTACCTGCCTCAACCACCTCCTCTGGCACCTTGTTCCATATATCAACCACCCTTTGCATGGAAAATGTTGCTCCTCAGATATTTCCCCCTCTCGCCTTAAACCTATATCCTCTAGTTCGTGATTCGCCTATTCCTAGTAAAAGATTGTGCATTCACACTATCCATTCCCGTCATGATTTTATGCATTGCTGTAAGATTGGCCTCCTCTGCTCCAAGGAATAAAGTCCTTGTCTGCTCACCCTCTCTCTATAGCTCAGGCCCCCAAGTACTAGCAACATTCACACAGATCTTTTGTATACTCATTCCAGCTTAATAACATCCTTCCTGAAGCAGGGTGATAAAAACTGAACACAATACTCCGTGCAGTCTCACCAATGTCCTGTACAACTGTAACATAACGTCCCAACTTCTATACTAATTATTTGACTAATGAAGGCCAGCTTACCAAAAGCCTTCTTCATCGTCCTATCTGCTTCTATCCAAATAGACACCAGATGTTCCTGAAGAGGACATTTCAAGGTAATCTGTGGAGTTCTCCACCATTGCCAGAGTGAGGACACACACAAACTGGAGGAACAGCAGCTCATATTCCACTTGGGTAGCTTACAACCCAACACTGAACATTGAACTCTCCGAATTTAGCTAGCTAACCAACAACACCACCCCCTCCCCCTGCTTTTTCCCTCTCTCTTCCCTGTGCCCCACCTGGATGCACACCCATTTCCCCCACTTTCCCGTTCCCCTTCCACCATCCCCTTCCACCGGCTTCACATTTGCGTACCTTCTCACTAACTTTATCTCACAAACTTTACTCTACTTCCCATCTCTGACCTTTGTCTATCCATCAGCCAGTGAAACCCCCATCACCCGAATCCACCAATCACATGCTGGACTTTGTCTCACCCCCACCTCTCTTTTAGTTTTTCCTTCCACTACAATCAATCACAAGAAAGGTCCTGACCCGAAATATCATCTGTCCATTCACTCCAGAGATGCTGCCTGACCTCCTGTCACTTTCTGTCTTTCTCTGGGGAATTCAATGTCAGATTCTCCAACTTTATGCATATAACCATATAACCATATAATAATTACAGCACGGAAACAGGCCATCTCGGCCCTTCTAGTCCGTACCGAACACTTATTCTCACCTAGTCCCATCTACCTGCACTCAGACCATAACCCTCCATTCCTTTCCCGTCCATATACCTATCCAATTTATTTTTAAATGATAAAATCGAACCTGCCTCCACCACTTCCACTGGAAGCTCATTCCACACTGCTACCACTCTCTGAGTAAAGAAGTTCCCCCTCATGTTACCCCTAAACCTCTGTCCCTTAATTCTCGAATCATGTCCTCTTGTTTGAATCTTCCCGACTCTCAATGGAAAAAGCTTATCCACGTCAACTCTGTCTATCCCTCTCATAATTTTAAAGACCTCTATCAAGTCACCCCTTAACCTTCTGCGCTCCAAAGAATAAAGACCTAACTTGTTCAACCTTTCTCTGTAACTTAGTTGCTGAAACCCAGGCAACATTCTAGTAAATCTCCTCTGTACTCTCTCTATTTTGTTGACATCTTTCCTATAATTTGGCGACCAAAATTGTACACCATACTCCAGAATTGGCCTCACCAATGCCTTGTACAATATTAACTCATTGTAACTCACACTTTCTTTTCCTCGCTCTATGGCCATTTCTCCTGACATTATTTTTGCTAATTTTCTACTTATTCTTTTTCTACATTCTGTATTGCTGCCATCTTCCCAGCCTCACCAGCTTAATGTGCTGGAAATTGCCCCCCTTTGACTCATGCTATCAGGACACCTGTATAAATACCTTTTAAATGTTGCAATAGTCGCTGCCTTTATCATCTCCTTGGTTCCACCCATACCTCCCCCACCTTCTTTCCTGCTGAAAACGAATTTGCATTTCTCTTTTTCCTAGTACTGAGTCTGAAACATTAAGTGTTTCTCTTTCCATAGATGCCGTTCAACATGCTGATTATTTCCAGCACTTTCTGCTCTATTGACATAAGTAACTCACCCTCGATGATGAGGGTAGACAAAAATGCTGGAGAAACTCAGCGGGTGAGGCAGCATCTATGGAGCGAAACCCTTCTTCAGACCCGAAACGTTGCCTATTTCCTTTGCTCCGTAGATGCTGCCTCACCCGCTGAGTTTCTCCAGCATTTTTGTCTACCTTCGATTTTCCAGCATCTGCAGTTCCTTCTTAAACAACTCGATGATGAGGGGCTGCCTGGAAAGAATTTCCACTTTCTACTGTGGGGGGGAAAAAGAAATGGTGCTCACACCTGCGGTCATTAGAGAAACATTTTTTAGTTGTTTTTCTTCTTTTGATTTCTAATTGCAGCAAATCAGTACTAAGCATCTCATGTTCGTGCAAGTAGGGTGTTGGCCATTGGTCGGGGCAGGACAAAGTACTTTAATCTTTGTCATTCTATTTCATTTCGGGAAAAATAAGCCTCGGGTGAATTTGTTGCACAAGAGTTGAGAACAGCATCTGTTGCTGTGTGTTGCTGGAAAACAATATGGCTCATTAACTTTGTAAAATGGTCCTTGGGTGAATGGTGCAAGACACTCTTTCAGGCCATGACACCTCAGAGAGAACTGGAATTAAATTGGAATTAAATTCAAGAGTAAAGTCAAGAGTGTTTAATTGTCACATTTACCACCAACAGACAAACACGTTTTCAGTTTAATTTAGTTCCGCTTACAGACACAGCATAGAAATAGGCTTCTGCCCCATCAAATCCACGGCCAACCTCACCTGTTCACACTGGTTCTATGTATCCCCATACACTTCTCATCCACTCCCTACACACTAGGGGCAATCTTTTTACAGAGGCCAAATAACCTGCAAACTCATACGTATTTGGGATGTGGGAGCAAAATTTTTGCCCAATTCTTTTTCAGCCGCAGAAGATGGCAATTTGAGATACTTGGCTAATGGTTCCTCTTTAAACTGTCCACTATTTGATGGCAAGATCTGTTTAAACAGCTTAGGAAATTGAACTGCAAATGGAGACAGGTTATATATAACTACATTTGAGGTGGGTGGTTAAATAATTCTGAACAAATCCTTACTTATTGCATCAAATTTCTTGCTGCCATCAAATTTCCCACTGGTGATGGATTGGCAGCAAGTTCTAATTGAAGATCATCAGCTTGGGCAGCACATAAGGTTGTCAACGATCAGAGGCATACATGTTGACCATGACCCCCATCTACAGTAATCCCATCGAAAGTAATCCAAAATCCCACTAATCCCTTCCTAGCCAAGTACTTGTCCAAACACCTTGGCATCGTGAAAAGACACAAATTGCTGAACTCAGCATTTTATCTGAAGAAGTCCCAACCCAAAAAGTCAATCCACCCATGTTCTCCAGAGATGCTGCATGAGCTGCTAAGTTACTCAGCAAGTTGTCTCTTTCCTTGGTAAACCAGCATTTGCAGTTCCTTGTTTCTACACCTTGTCCTTGTAGCCACCTCCATCACCTCCTCTGGCAGCTCAGCACATACTTGAAAAGTAGGTGGAGGAAAATGGAGATGTTCACAAGGATGATATCAGAAATGTAACAGCTCTATGGGACATGTTGCCTCCATCACTGTCGTGAGTAAAAGGAAATAACAGTAAACAGTAATTTTTCAAAGGGGTACTTACAATTGCAGCATGACATTTCTGTACTCAAATCAACTCCTACCTCGACAAAGACCTGGACCCACTGCAGTTTGCCTACCGCAACAACAGATCAACGGTGGATGCGATCTCGCTGGCTCTCCACTCCGCTCTGGACCACTTGGACAACAAAAACTCATATGTCAGGCTGTTATTCATTGATTACAGCTCAGCATTTAATACAATCATTCCCTCCAAGCTGGTTACCACATTCGCAGAACTGGGTCTCTGCGCATCCCTCTGCAATTGGATCCTCGACTTCCTCATTCACAGACCACAGACTGTTCAAATTGGTGGAAAGGTGTCAGCCTCGATAACAATCAGCACGGGAGCACCTCAAGGCTGCGTGCTCAGCCCCCTGCTGTACTCACTCTATACTCATGACTGCGTAGCTGGTCATAGTGCGAACTCCATCATCAAGTTCGCTGACGACACCACTGTTGTGGGACGTATCACTGATGGGGACGAGTCAGAGTATAGAAGAGAGATCGACCGACTGACCAAATGGTGCCAGCACAATAATCTGGCCCTCAACACCAGCAAAACCAAGGAACTGATTGTGGACTTTGGAAGAGGTAGGGGGGACCGAGCAAAGTCCACAATCAGTGGGGACCCACAGTCCCGTTTATATCAATCGGTCGATGGTGGAAAGGGTCAAGAGCCTCAAATCCCTGGGCGCGCACATCTCTGAAGATCTCTCCTGGTCCGAGAACACTGATGCAATTATAAAGAAAGCATATCAGCGCCTATACTTCCTGAGAGGATTACGGAGAGTCGATATGTCAAGGAGGACTCTCTCTAACGTCTACAGGTGCACAGTAGAGAGCATGCTGACCGGTTGCATTGTGGCTTGATTTGGCAACTTGAGCGCCCAGGAGTGGAAAAGACTACAAAAAATAGTAAACACTGCCCAGTCCATCATCGGCTCTGACCTCCCTTCCATCGAGGGGATCTATCGCAGTCGCTGCCACAAAAAGGCTGGCAGCATCATCAAGGACCCACACCATCCTGGCCACACACTCATCTCCCCGCTACCTTCAGGTAGAAGGTACAGGAGCCCGAAGTCTGCAACGTCCAGGTTCAGGAATAGCTACTTCCCCACAGCCATCAGGCTATTAAACTCAACTCGAACAAAACTCTGAACATTAATAGCCCATTACCTGTTCATTTGCACTTTATCTGTTTTATTTATTCATGTGTGTATATAATTATATAATGGTATATGAACACACTGATCTGTTCTGTATTCATGCCTACTATATTCTGTTGTGCTGAAGCAAAGCAAGAATTTCATTGTCCTATCTGGGACATATGACAATAAACTCTCTTGAATCTTGAATCTTAAATCTTGAATCTTCTCCCTCTGATGGCCAACAACCTATTAATTCACTACTAAATGCCTGATCCACATGCATGAAGACCAGGCCTCGTGCACAGACACATGCATATAAAAGTTGGGATGTTGTGTTACATTTGTACAAAACATTGGATTGGCTGCACCTAGAGTATTGTGTAGAGTTCTGGTCCCCGCAGTGCAGGAGTGCAGATATGTGAAAGGGGACAAAAATGGGAGGACATGAGGTGGATCAGAGAGCGAGAGAAAGTACAACGCAGGATGGGAGAGAAAGAGAGGGTTACCTGAGATTGGAAAATTGGATGTTCATACATTGGGTTGTTGACTACCCAGGAGGAGGAGGAGGTGCTGCTTCTCTGGTTCCCCTTGGAGCTCACCCTGGCAGTGGAGGAGGTCAAAGATAGACTGGTCAGTGTGAGAATGGGAAGAACAGTTAAAATGGCTGGAAATTGGGAGCGCAAGATGGCCATTGTGGATGGAGAGTGGGTGGTCCGTGAATTGCTCGCCTCATCTGCACTTGTTCCTGCCGACCGACCAATGTGCAGGAGACCACATTGGGAGCGCTGAATGCAGTAGGTGAAATTAGAGGAGGAGCAGGTAAATATTTGCCTCAACTGGAAGGGGTGTTTAGGTTCTTGGAATGGGAGTGAGGGAGGTGATGTAGGGGTAGGTGTTGCACCTCCTGCAGTTGCTGGGAAAAGTGGGGAAAGCAGTTGCTTTATATAGTCATAACCTTTGCAAATGTCAAGATCTAGAAGGCATTGCTTTGTGTTAAGAGGGACAGAGTTTAAAAGAAATGTGCGACACAAGTTTTTTTACAGAGGATGGGGGGTGCCTGTAACACTCTGCCAGGGGTGGTGGTGTTTATGAGGCTTTTAGATAAACACACGGATATACAGTGAATGGAGGGATATGGATCACATACAGGTGGATAAGTGGCTGTGTGATCCTCCGTCAGTTTCGCCACCTCCAACGTGACCCCACCACTCGCCACATCTTCCCATCTCCCCCCATGTCTGCCTTCCGCAAAGACCGCTCCCTCCGTAACTCCCTTGTCAATTCTTCCCTTCCCTCCCATACCACCCCCTCCCCTGGCACTTTCCCTTGCAACCGCAAGAGATGCAACACTTGTCCCTTCACCTCCCCCCTCCACTCCATTCAAGGACCCAAGCAGTCGTTCCAGGTGCGACAGAGGTTCACCTGCATCTCCTCCAACCTCATCTATTGCATTCGCTGCTCTAGATGCCAGCTGATCTACATCGGTGAGACCAAGCGGAGGCTTGGCGATCGTTTCGCCGAACACCTCCGGTCGGTCCGCAATAACCAACCTGAACTCCCGGTGGCTCAGCACTTCAACTCCCCCTCCCATTCCGTATCTGACCTCTCTGTCCTGGGTCTCCTCCATGGCCACAGCGAGCAACACCGTAAATTGGAGGAAATGCACCTCATATTCCGCTTGGGCAGTCTACATCCTGGGGGCCTCAACATTGAATTCTCCCAATTCTGCTAGCCCTTGCTGTCCCCTCCCCTTCATCAGCCATCTGGTTGTCTCCTCCCCTCCCCCAGCCCTCGGGCTCCTCCTCCGCCTTTGTCCTTTTTTCCTTTCTTCTCCCCACCCCCTATCAGTCTGAAGAAGGGTTTCGGTCCGAAACGTTACCTATTTCCTTCGCTCCATATATGCTGCTGCACCCGCTGAGTTTCTCCAGCATTTTTGTGTACCTACAGGTGGATAAGGTTTGATTCTCTTAGCATTATATTCGGGACAGACATTATGGGCTGAAGGGCCTGTTCCTGTGCTGTAATGTTCTATCTTCCACATTCTGTGTTAATAAACCCAGTCTATTCCACCTCTCCTTTTAAGAAAAGCCTTCTATTCCAGGCAACATCCTGGTGAATCTCTTCTGCACTCTCTCTATTGCTCCCTCTTATTTCCCCTCCTTTTTGCACAGAGATTTTGAGATATTGCACTCAGCAAAAGGTCCTTTGGTCAAATCGCAAGCAGTCTTTAATTTAAAAAATTAAATTTTGCTGGAGGAACTCAGGGGCAGGCAGCATCTCTGGAGGGGAATGGACAGCCGTCCTTTAGGGTCAGGACCCTCCTTAGTGTTTAGCTTATACACATGACAAGACATTCCTTTTGATACTCTGAGAGACTGCTTCTCTGAGGTATCAGTCATTTATACATCACGTGCACTGTATACCACCCCATTTGTTTATCTTCAATCAGTAATTGCTGTTCACTAAGCAATAATTATACTTCCACTTAATTTGGCACTCTTGAGGTGGTTTATCCTGTCTGGGACGGTATATCTTCCTGTACATGTGCCTTCAAGTTGTTTGTGCCTGGATCATTATTAACTCTGCTCTAAGCCCCTTTAAAATCATTAAGCTAACAGACAGATCGGCTGTTCTGTCAGCTCAAAGTAGCATGTTGCAGTAATTATCCATTTCGTCTGAGAATGTTCGGCATGTCCACGAGGATTCTCTCACACTTCTACAGCTGCACTATAGAAAGTATTCTGGAAGGATGCATCTCAGTCTGTCCTCTGTTCTTGACCACAGAACCAGCGGAAAGTGGTGAAATACAGCCCCGTCCATTACAGGCTTGGCAGTACTTCCATCTAGTCCATCTTCATGGCCTTACCGTTACAAGAAGGCTGGAAGTATAGTCATGGATGCCTGACACCCCGGCCATTCCCTTTACTCTCTTTTCCCTTCTGGGAAAAGATACAGGACTTGAAAGCCCAGACATCTGGACTTAAGAACAGCTTCTTCACCACAGCTATCAGACTCCTGAACTAATCAGCTCTTTCACACCCTATTTCCGGAGGTGTTGACACATACTCTAAACTCTACATTGTTTGGTTAATCCATTATTGCACTTTAGATTTTTTGCTCTACTTCAGTTATGGCCCTTAAATCATTTTGCTGGTTTGCATTTGTCATTGTATTCATTGCTGTATCTGTGATTACCAGGTGTACTGTGTACTCCATGAGCTTCCTGTGAACAAGGAACCTCATTGCACCCTGGTGTATATGACAAATAAATCTGAATCTGGACAATGTTTTACACTGGGCTTCAGCTTTCACCATCTTTGAACAAGTGTTCTGATGAAGCATCAAATCCTGTAACGTAACTGTTCACAATGGAGGGATATGGATCACAGGCAGACAGAGGAGATTAGTTTATCTTGGCATCATGCTCGGCATAGGCATTGTGGGCCGAAGGGCCTGTTCCTGTACTGTACTATGTTCTATCTATGTTCTTTCCACAAATGCTGCCTGATCTTGGTTTCCAGCTATTTCTATTTCAGATATCCTGCGTCTGCAGTTTGATTTTTCTAATACTTTCTTTTGTGCAATATATCTCCATTTGTGACTTGAAATTAAGTTTACTTTGATCACAATATTAACTGTCCCATCCCGAAACCTTTCAGCTTAGAGTCACTTGCCCGGAGAAATATCTTCACAGCATCTCCCCTATAGAGCCTCCTCACCCCTGAGGTTCTTGTATGTTCAATGCGGTTGCCTCATCCATCTCCGCCACAATGAGAATAAACCCAGTCGGCAAAAAAGCAACCTCATTCCAAAATTCTATCAAGAGAACCTTCACTATGCTATTTCTACAGTGAGTCTTTCCTTAGGTTTAGGTTTATTGTTTCATGTGTACTGAAGTACAGTGAAAAGCTTTGTTTTGCATGCTATCCAAACAGATCAGATACTATACATAAATACAATCAAGTTCAACTCAAGTACAATGGAAAGAGAAAAGGGGAAGATACATACTGCAGAATGCAGAATATAGTTCTCTTCACTGTAGCACATCAGTTCCTTAGACAAAGTCCAATGTCCACAATCATGTAGTGGTGAATTGGACAGTACCCTCGCTTATAGAAGGACCATACAGAAGCCTGAAAAAGATGGGAAGAAGCTGTTCCTAAGTCAAGAGTCAAGAGTCAAGAGTGGTTTATTGTCATGTGTCCCAGATAGAACAATGAAATTCTTACTTACTGCAGCAAAACAGAATATGTAAACATAGTACACGTTAAACATTATGATAAACAATAGAGAAAAAAAAGTTCAGTCTGTATATATACACATACCCACAAGTACGCATATATATACACATATATATATATCCACATATATATATATATATATATATATATATATATATATATATATATATATATATATATATACATATATATATATTTTCATATATATATATACTAGACTAAGTGGCACCCGTTGGGTCCCAGCATCACACGGAAGGGCTGGTCCCCCAACGCAATATTCCACCTCACCACCAATTCCAATATTGGTGGCCAGTGGGGGGCGGGGCTTTCTGGAGTGCTAGTATGGGTGTTGTGGGCTGAAGGGACTGGTTTCCAGAGGGCTAGTATGGACATTGTGGGCTGAATGGATTCTTGGGCTGGTGGCTCAGTGCAGCTTCATACCATTTCAAGCAGGGTGAAAGGCCACTAAAGACAGCGAGTCGTGACCTCTCGCTCCTCCATCTTGCAGAGACTGAACCACGCCCACACGTCTGGGTTTTATAGTCCCTCCCCCCCTCCCACCAGAAGAGGCGTGGCCTTTATGGCGTGATTGACAGGAGAGAGAATCTCAACATTTTTTAAACACTAATAACTGTTTTATTTTTCATCGATGGAAAAATCCTCGGCACCTGATGAGTGGAGGGGGACTCTGAGTAAGATGGCCAAAAATCACAGTGTACGTGGTAGCGTTTTTTCTAAAATCAATATAAAGCGCAAACAGGAAGTGGTCAAGATTAGACTTTTAATTATATCAAAGGCAAGGCAACTTTAATTAGGCAAGGCAACGTTAATTAGGCAAGGCAACTTTAATTAGGCAAGGCAACTTTAATCAGGCAAGGCAACTTTAATTAGGCAACACAGCTTTAGCATTTCCAAACCAAAGGCAACACAGCTTTAGCATTTCCAAACCAAAGGCAACACAGCTTTAGCATTTCCAAACTATATTTTCAAACCACATTAAGGGCACTGACAGGTCAAAGGTCTGTCTCACTGTGCGAGTTGACCCACGAGTGACCCCGAGTGAAAGACTCGTGGTTGCGTACGAGACTACAAGTTTATGATCCAGAGTTTAACCGAGTTCCCACGGGTATGTCTAAGTTTCCCGTTTACTTCTCATTTCTGCGATGTTCCAAGTTCGTCTCCCGAGTGTACCAAGTTCCTCTCCCGTTAATCTTGAGGCAACAATGTATATCGAAGTGTTGAAAAATTATCACATGTTCAAAAAATGATGTCATGCCAGCCAAAGAACGTAGAGACTATTGTGTTTGCTGCATGTGTTCTGCATAACCTGATCCGTATCAGAGGTGCAGCTTCAGGATCAGCAACAGCCATGCAGGACGGTGACTTAGTGGACAGTCAAACAGGGAGAATAACACTAGGTGCGTGGAGGAGTGGTACAAACGACGATACTTTGGTGCCACTGCAGTGTTTTCGAGGTAACACGGGGACCAACAGTGCAAAAGAGCAGAGAGACCATCTCTGCTCCTACTATAATTCAGAATTGGGCAGTGTGCCGTGGCAGGACAGCTTATTTTGAGCGGCTGCCGACCACAGGTACATCACTGCATGAGGAGAGCCCACATACAGAAAAATCCAGTTAATTTCATGTTTAGTTTAAATCCTGCTGACTTTTCATTGTTTAACTTTAAGTGTGGATTTTATTTTTTATTGTGGTGTAAAAGTAATTTCATTGCATCTGTCTTTCCTTTAAAACGTGGTTATCATGCATCTGCTTATCTGATTGTAGATCACAAAACTTGTCATTCAGCGCATTGCATTGTATCTTTTATTGCCTGAATTTAGACTAGTGCATTTCTCAGCTGAATTAGTATATAGTGGAAATACTTTTATTTGTGCTTCATTTGTTGATTTTCATGTATGAGAAGCCCTTTTTCAGACCACTGTGTTGTTTGCTGTGGTGCTTCACCGTGATATGGGTTTGCAGGAAATTACGCATATTTCTCAATATGCGCAAAAAAGCGTTTTTTATATTGAACAAGAATAAAGACTTTGTTTCACATTCAAGACATTTGTTTCACATAAGACTTTGTCTTATTTTCTGATCTACTGAGAGGTGACAATTTTAAACATTTAAAAAGCACAGCATATGAGGCAGCTGTCCTTAAATCTCACAAATGATTGTGAGAATCAAGATGTGAATATATTTTGCCTTCCTCTATTTTGTGTTTTATGATGAAAGGAATATTACATTCAAGTCATGAGACTTTGTAGTGATATTAAAATGAAGACTTCCAGGCATCAATTTGATCTTGATAGCAAATAACTCTCTTTTATTGTGCAATGAAGTAAACAAACAGTGAGAATCAAACGGCTCAGCAAAAAGCTTTTCAACACAACACAAATTTATATATAAACTTCAAGCAATTTTTTTCTTTTCAACCCACTCTGTCACCTTATCAATAACTTGCTTAACTTTGTTAAGCAGAATTTGTCTTTAAAAAGTCTAAGTAGCTGATATTTCTGTCCCTGATTATTGTTTCTAAAAAGAGTTCCCACGGTAGACTCACGAGTCACAAAGTTAAACGCACGGGCCACTACGTTCTTACAACGAGTTTAAAATGTTTCAAATTTTAACCTCAAGAGTACATTTTACTCGTGGAAAAGTACAAACATGTTTGAGCTTTTGCAAGAGTTAACAAGTTTCACGTGTACCTCCCGTTAGCGCCAAGAGTCGCTAAGTTGCGTCCACGAGTTTCAAAGTTCCCGCTACGTTAATTGTACGTGATTACCACGAGTTAAATTTGTTTTAAACTCGGGGTCACTCGTGGGTCAACTCGCACAGTGAGACAGCCCTTTCAGTAAAACCACTCTAAAAGATCATTCAATGCACCAGGTGCAGTCTTGTTGAAGTCACACAGCATGGAAACAGGCCCGGAAAAAAATCTTCCACCATCACCCTTTGCTTCATTCCATGAAGCCAATTCTCTGTTCAGTCGGGAAGCTCTCTCTGGATCTCATGCGATCTAAAGAGCCAAACGCAGGCAGGTAGGACTAGTGTAGATGGGGCATGTTGGTCGGCATGAACAAGTTGAGCTGAAGGGGCCTGTTTCCATGCTGTGTGACTCTATGACTCTGCCATGAAACAAGATATTTTCACTTACTGTGTAAATATTCTCTGCAGTATTTGGCAATTAACTCCTCAAGGACTGCAATTCTTCAAGAAGACATCTTACCACCATCTTCTCAAAGGCTTGTGCAAATAAAGGGAGACACAAGAGGCTGCAGATTGAGTTTGAAGATGGGTCCTGATCTGAAACATCGTCGGTCCATTCCCTCCACAGATGCAGCCTGAGCAACTGACTTCCTCCAGCACTTGGTGTTTTCGGCAAATAAATGCTGACTCAATACAGAGGTGACAAAGCTCATATAGAAACATAGAAACATAGAAAATAGGTGCAGGAGTAGGCCATTCGGCCCTTCGAGCCTGCACCGCCATTCAATATGATCATGGCTGATCATCCAACTCAGTATCCTGTACCTGCCTTCTCTCCATACCCCCTGATCCCTTTAGCCACAAGGGCCACATCTAACTCCCTCTTAAATATAGCCAATGAATTGGTCTCAATTACCTTCTGTGGCAGAGAATTCCAGATATTCACCACTCTCTGTGTGAAAAATGTTTTTCTCATCTCGGTCCTAAAAGATTTCCCCATTATCCTTAAACTGTGACCCCTTGTCCTGGACTTCCCCAACATCGGGAACAATCTTCCTGCATCTAGCCTGTCCAACTCCTTAAGAATTTTGTAAGTTTCTATAAGATCCCCCCTCAATCTTCTAAATTCTAGCGAGTACAAGCCGAATCTATCCAGTCTTTCTTCATATGAAAGTCCTGACATCCCAGGAATCAGTCTGGTGAACCTTCTCTGTACTCCCTCTATGGCAAGAATGTATTGCCTCAGATTTGGAGACCAAAACTGTACCCAATACTCCAGGTGTGGTCTCACCAAGACCCTGTACAACTGCAGTAGAATCTCCCTGCTCCTATACTCAAATCCTTTTGCTATGAATGCTAACATACCATTCACTTTCTTCAATGCCTGCTGCACCTGCATGCCTACTTTCAATGACTGGTGTACCATGACACCCAGGTCTCGTTTCATCTCCCCTTTTCCTAATCGGCCACCATTCAGATAATAGTCTACTTTCCTGTTTTTGCCACCAACGTGGATAACCTCACATTTATCCACATTATACTGCATCTGCCATGCATTTGCCCACTCATCCAACCTATCCAAGTCACCTTGCAGCCTCCTAGCATCCTCCTCACAGCTAACACTGCCCCCCAGCTTCATGTCATCCGCAAACTTGGAGATGTTGCTTTCAATTCCCTCGTCCAGATCATTAATATAAATTGTAAATAGCTGGGGTCCCAGCACTGAGCCTTACGGTACCTAGTCACTGCCTGCCATTCTGAAAAGGACCTGTTTACTCCTACTCTTAGCTTCCTGTTTGCCAGCCAGTTCTCTATCCACATCAATACTGAACCCCCAATACTGTGTGCTTTAAGTTTGTATACTAATCTCTTATGTGGGACCTTGTCGAAAGCCTTCTGAAAGTCCAAATATAACTCATCCACTGGTTCTCCCTTATCCACTCTACTAGTTACATCCTCGAAAAATTCTATAAGATTCATCAGACATGATTTACCTTTCGTAAATCCATGCTGACTTTGTCCAATGATTTCACCACTTTCCAAATGTGCTGCTATCCCATCTTTAATAACTGACTCTAGCAGTTTCCCCACTACCGATGGGCAATTACTGGTCTGTAATTCCCCGTATTCTCTCTCCCTCCCTTTTTAAAAAGTGGGGTTACATTAGATACCCTCCAATCCTCAGGAACTACTCCAGAATCTAAGGAGTTTTGAAAAATTATCACTAATGCATCACTATTTCTGGGGCTACTTCCATAAGTACTCTGGGATGCAGCCTATCTGGCCCTGGGGATTTATCGGCCTTTAATCCATTCAATTTACCTAACACCACTTCCCGGCTAACCTGGATTTCACTCAGTTCCTCTATCTCATTTGACCTGCGGTCCTCTGCTATTTCCAGCAGATTATTTATGTCTTCCTTAGTGAAGACAGAACCAAAGTAGTTATTCAATTGGTCTGCCATGTCCTTGTTCCCCATGATCAATTCACCTGTTTCTGACTGCAAGGGACCTACATTTGTTTTAACTAATCTTTTTCTCTTCACATATCTATAAAAATGTTTGCAGTCAGTTTTTATGTTCCCTGCCAGTTTTCTTTCATAATCTATTTTCCCTTTCCTAATTAAGCCCTTTGTCCTCCTCTGTTGGACTCTGAATTTCTCCCAGTCCTCTGGTAGGCTGCTTTTTCTGGCTAATTTGTACGCTTCATCTTTTGTTTTGATACTATCCCTGATTTCCCTTGTTATCCACGGATGCACTACCTTCCCTGATTTATTCTTTTGCCAAACTGGGATGAACAATTGTTGTAGTTCATCCATGCAGTCTTTAAATGCCTTCCATTGCATATCCACCGTCAACCCTTTAAGAATCAATTGCCAGTCTATCTTGGCCAATTCACGTCTCATACCCTCAAAGTTACCTTTCTTTAAGTTCAGAACCCTTGTTTCTGAATTAACAATGTCACTCTCCATCCTAATGAAGAACTCAACCATATTATCGTCACTCTTGCCCAAGGGGCCACGCACAACAAGTCTGCTAACTAACCCTTCCTCATTACTCAATACCCAGTCTAGAATAGCCTGCTCTCTCGTTGGTTCCTCTACATGTTGGTTTAGAATACCCTCAAGATGGCGGCAGCGGCGGACGGAAGAAAAGAACGGTGTCAGTGAGTGGGCGGGAGGGACCCGCATTCTGTGGCTTTGCAGGTGCTCAAGGTGTTCGAGGTTGGCTGTGGGTGGCACTCCAGAGCACGGAGGGTGGGCAGTGGCCGTGTGAGGGGTGAGGGATGGCGTGTTTGCTGGTCGAAGTGTCCAGATTGAGGCATTGGTGGAGTGGACCGCTGGAGGCCCTGCAGCAGCCTGGGGTTCAATTGGAACAGGTGCTGCTCCAAGAAGTCTGATTGGACCCGGCCTACAGCGGCATGGAGCAGAGGAGCAGTTCACCAACAACATAGCCTGTTCAGGCTGACCCTACAACTCTGACCCAGTGCATTCGCCAGGACAATAGGCCTTTACGCCAAGTGAAGACTCTAATATTTTAATATCTCTGAGCTTGGGGTTCAAGATGTCAGCGGAAATGTGCTGATTCTTGTGTTCTGCTACAATGTAATCTACCATTCCTACACTCTTGCGCTTAAGAATAATTGTTCCTATGTACAGGAACATTTTTACTGAACTGTATGTAAACAAAGAAATTTGCTGCACCTACCTACATGTGACAGTAAAGTACAATTGAACCATTGGACCATGAATTAGATAAATAAGATATGCATTGAAAGCAGTAAAAATCTGGAGAGGGTACACAAAAATGCTGGAGAAACTCAGCGGGTGCAGCAGCATCTATGGAGCGAACGAGGCAACGTTTCGGGCCGAAATCCTTCTTCAGACTTTCCAGATTTTCCAGCATCTGCAGTTCCTTCTTAAAAACTGGAGAGCATAGGTTTAAGGTAAGAGGCGAAAGATCTTTAAAAGGATCTGATGGGCAACCTCTTCACAAAGAGAGTAGGGGGATTATGGATTCCAAAGACATGCAGGTTTGTAGGTTAATTGACTTCTGTAAATTGTCCCTAGTGTGTCGGATGGAACTAGTGTACGGGTGATCACTATTCGGCACGGACTCAGTGGGCCAAAGGGCCTGTTTCCACACTCTAAACTCGAAAATGATCTGTATTCATTCCCTGTGGCAAGTCGCATCAGTACCGTGGAAATTTGTTTCCAAAATATCTCTCTTTCTTTAAAGACAATTAATTTTACAGCACAAAGCACAAAGTTCTGATGAAACTGTTTAACACTCTTAGTGCTACCAGAGAGGGTTGAGTTTCTAGGCAGCAGACCTTGCACAGACCCTGAGGGACACTGACTCAACCCTACCAGGAGCAGTGCCACACTCATGCTTTAGGTATTCTGAGAACACAATTAGCAGATTCCATCTAAATATTTGTAATGATGTTCATCAGTTACTGAACAGTTACGGGGATCGGAGTGTGTTGAGGGGTGTGTTTAGTTGAGGGACTCCAGTCATGCAGCCGCTAACCCAGCGTCTGCCGGTCAGTGTGATGGCCCCGTGAAGCCAGTGCTGACCACAATGCTCATTCGCTGTT